>JACMIJ010000788.1:0-15660 GCA_014805365.1 Koerneria luziae
TTCAGTATTTCGCAATGGTAAAAGCTACAGCCTTTTGGTGTCGTAAGGTAAAAGCTACAGCCTTTTCATACCAGAGTCATTAACGGGACCATTTTCAGTATGGTGGGGTCGTTGCTTCTCGGGTACATGTGGCACACATATGCCTAGGAAGTGGTCGGAAGAACGAAGTTTTCAAATGGGTCTTGTAAAGCGTTGTATGCTGACAGTAAGTTGGTGATGCAATCACCGTAACCAGCAAGTAGCATTGCAACAATGACAAAAATATAGCCAGCTCAACCAGTACGCGCATATTTGATAATACATTCAGTACAGTAACATTTTGCCACGTTTTCAGCAAATGCTATGCAGTTCATATTACTTGTTCCCAAAACTGACCTAACTGACCCATCTGAAATCCTTACGATGACAATACTTCTGGGATAGTCCGTTTTCAAATATAATATCATTGCATAAAGTTTGGGCTTACTAACCTGACTGCTTCAAATGCCCAATTGTGTAAAAGTAACTTGTCGCAGTCATCTTATTGCTAGAAAGCAAAGAGACATACAAGAAAGCAAAAAGAAACGCGAAACGATGGAAAATGCCGCTTTCAGTAGTAGTTATAGTTATTTTTGCAGTGCTGTATTATTTTCCAGAGATAAACACAGGACATTCATACTCGTTAACATGCACGTTATCAGATACATAGCGGCCAAAACAATGTAAACTTTTTGTGTTTTAGTTGTACTTTTTTCGGGCTCAACGTAAAGCTACGAAATTTTCTGAAGTTTTTTTTTTCTGGTATGATTGCCGTATAGTACCCAAAACACAAATGGTGTGTTTAAGTGCGAGCGATTCGCTCTCAGAACGTGCACCTATCTCAAGAATACACCGCCTTCTAGCTTCAAAAGACGTCCTCAAACATTCCTATCTTATAAACGTGTAATCGAAGTATTCTAAAAGTCATGGGAGTCCTCCGTTAAAGGGGGCACAGCACTTTCAAAAATGAGTTTACTACTTAAATGGAGTTTACAATCGGCTCGAGTTGGCGGTCTAATCAGCCCATTCCCCATACAAAGAACCTTCTTTGCAATATCGAGCCGATGTCGGATTGGCTGATTCGATAGACAAACAGATATGATCATTGGTTCAAAATGGCGATCTAGTCTCATTTTTCCGTCAGATGCCGCGCCTTGGGCGGATTTGGTGCGGACGCGGATACGGCGCCGTGGTGGTCAGCTGCCGAATTGGCCGATGATACCGAGTGCCGTCTTATGCAAGTGAACAAACGGGCGCAGGCCGTCGCGGCACGACGCGGACTCGCGGACGCCGCGCGGATCGTATTCCTATTCGACACGGATAGAACCGTTGCACTGAGGATGGAGACCCTGACTCAAATAGCCAAGGCGGTTCAGACCAAGATGGACAGAGGCAACATAGATACGGTATGATGAGAACACGATCATGGGGTAGTCAATCTATGTTGCTATTCGAGTTGTTAGTGTCGTTTAGATGATCGAGCTTATTGATCCGTCTCGCTTCTGTTCTCCATCCGTGTCAATGGGTAATCGAGTTGGCACAGTTGGAGTGTTCTCTCAATGGGCCGACCGTCTTGGTGTTCCACTAGATCCTCGTTCTCATCTGCATATTGCCAAGTAAGTGAGAGAGAGGCGCGGTCACGCGGCAGACTGTTGCGGAGAAGCGGCAATGAGCGGAAGATGAGGGAACACCTCGCAAAGGGAGTCCAACAGCTATCAGAAGGCACACAGGCACTGCTGACATTCGTGCAACAGACGAAGATCTGCAACAAACAAGACATGGATAGGAAGGTGCGGTTGTTGTCCAATAGAGAATTGTCAGTCGGAGATGCTCCGTCGAATGGGATGTTCCTTCGCTTCCCTGTGTGACGAGTCCATTCCTCCCGCCGAGGCAGCCATTGTCTCCGATGCTCTTTCCCGATGTTGTCTCCGTGTGTCCGAATGGGCAGCCGATCTCGATGCTCTCAGGGAATCCATCCAAGGAACAAAACTTGCTGTGAGCTTTTATTCCATTTTTATATGATATGTTGAGTAATTATGAAGGGAAAAGTTATGATGTATATCCTATGAGTTTGCAGGCGGAAGTGAATATGCACATATCGGACCTCGGTGTGGATGCGGCGGGTGCTTTTCTCCGTCTGGCAGTCATCCTGACTCCTCAATTGTCGAAGGCGCATCGTGAGTTCGGTCTGTTTTGTGAGCGAGCGGCGGACGAGATTTCGGTGGCCGATGAACTCGCGACGGCCACCGACGTCCTCCACGTGCACGGAGTGTCGGCTGCCATCACCAGCAGCCATTCCCTCGCCCAACTCGAGAAGAACATCCGGGACGCCGTCGGGGGAGACGACGATCTCGTGGAGAGGTTCCCATCCACCGTCCATCCAATACTTGCAGGGTGATGATGCCCAACTCTCCATTCCTGTCCATTTGGATGGGTGTCCAGGATCGCCGTGGTCTGTTGCTGTCTCACTCACTGTCTGCGTATCTCGCGTTCCTCTCGCAGATTGGGGGAGACGGGGTCAGTTGTGGTGACTGCGAAGTGTGGATCATGTTCCCCTTTAGATCCGTGGCGTCGATTCGGTGTCCACCTCGCTGTCGATTCTGAAGATCCTCGTCGAGTATCACTACATTCCATGTGTCATTCCTTTGGTGGAAAGCGGATTGAGGAGTACGAATGAGTATCTGTGGATGGGTATGTGCTTCCTCTATATGTCTTGCTGTTCTCTACCGTCCTCTCCCCTTACACTCTCTTCAGATGTACTCCCTCAATTGTTCGCTCGTCTGTCCCATCCGGCCCGTGCCCTTCGTGCTGTGATCGTGGATTTGCTGGTTCGAATCGGCAACGTGTCCCCTCATTCCATCGCCTATCAAGTCAGTGTCTTCCTTCCCCATCTTATCACCATCATCTTTCGCAGTGTAAAAGGTGCACCTAGCAAAAAGTAGCAGACTTGGCCATCGTTTTTGGAGGTACTGCCAAGCCTACAGTATTTTAGTGCCATTAGGGATTTGGCAACAGCCAAAGCTGCAGTCTTTTCATACCAATGATAAGATATTGTGTTATAGGTAATAGTGGGAGCGCGGTCGCATTCGTGGGACACAGAGACGGGTCTGCTGGAGGAGGAAGAAGAGGCCATTGTCCATTCCAAGGAACGCAATACGGTATTCGATTGTTGTCGGTCCATCGAAGATGTTCTGGCCGACAAATTCCCCGCCCTCGTGAATGACGTGCGAATGTTCGTCGCACAGTTGGCGATGCTCAATCTCATCGAAGAACGGTATAATTCGGAAGGCTTCTCCTCAATGGTGGCTCTAGTTGAGTTGTGGGTTCCAAGTATTAGAGGCATAGAAGAACGGTAAGGGAAGGGAGGTAGTCAAGAATAGGAGGTGGTGTGCCTTCAGACCCGGTTCCATAGGAGTGTCCAACATTTTTTATACTTTTACATTTGACTATGAGATTTTAATCAGAAGATATCCCATTTTACCTCTGATACCAATAGTAAGGAAATGTTTGCCTGAAAGTGCTACCTTTTTTCCGCAGGCGAAATGCCTTGAATACGGGAGACTTTGCCTTTGCCTTTTGCGCTATACTTGTACTTGGTGTGGGAGAACATTGCACTAATTTACCTAAATTCAGAAAAATTTTCCGTTTTCCGAATTTTCCGAAAAATAATATTGCGCACAGCCCTGGTGTACACGATATTCATATAGAAGTGTTCAGATGGTCATTCGTATTGACTCATTTGGACAGTGGAATGGCACGTCGAATGAAGACAATCGAAGTGGAAGAAGCGAGGACGAACAGGGCCGTCCATCTCTCCCCACACATACGACTATCACTCATACACAACAAACGACAACTCATCTTCTCCCCTGTACGCTCTTCTCTGCTTACAAGCACCAACCAAATACAGTAAACGAATGTCTGCGAGTGCAATATTCTACTCATTGCTCTATTATAGATTAGCAACTATTATATTATATTATGGTCTGTTAATCATATATTTGCGTGGCAAAGAAGTATTTGTTTGTTTGCAAAACGTAGTTTCAGGTGTACCATTTATTGGATGATCTTCGTATGGAGACCATGGAAGAAGCAAAGAGAAATGAGCACACGAAAAGATTCCTGGAGTTGTATGGGAATGAGATCGAGGTGGCCTTCGCACAGTCCTCCGCTATCAGGGGAACTGATCCTGAGATGGAATGGATGCCTTTCAAAAAGGTATAGCGGCTGTTCATAGTATGACATGTTTCAGTTATGTGCATCATTTGCACAACGTGCATGTCATCGTGGAGGTCATCCTCTTGATCTCTCACCGATCACTCCTTCTCTGCTGTCTGTCCGTGGCTCGTCGATTCCTCTTCCAGGACAAGATTCTGTTCCCTTCCAAGATGTCGTCTTCCTCCATCAAGTTCATTCGAATGTCGCCATTCTCCCCACAAAGACAAAGCCGAAGAAGATCACGTTCACAGGGACGGATGGCAAACAGTATGTGTTCTCTCGAAGGCAGTCCTCTTTCATTTAGTTCTCCTTGAAGCAGTTCTCATGGATTGTTATTGTAGATGATCCCTTTCAGTCACGTGTTCCTGTTGAAGAGTCACGAGGACATGCACCTGGACGAGCGGATCATGCAGTTGCTTCGAATGTGCAACCTCGTGTTGGGTGGTCGGTCAGCCAGGTAACTAAAGTATATTCAATAGAAGGAGGGCCTTTTTCGACCCTGTTGTGGGATACTCCCGAGGGTGCCGGGACGCTGCTTTCTTATTTCAGTTTTTGCTGGGGGGAGGGGGAATAGACTTCCTTAAGCACCCACAGTTTACAATAAAACTTTGGCTTGTCGTTCTACTCTTCTTATGTGGGAGTCCATTCGTATGTGTTTCGACGCTTCTAGAAGATTCCATCCTCCACCCATTTTTGCGAGAATGAGGCCCATAATGAGCTCAGAGCTCAATAGTTGTTACCTAACTAGTTCAAGGGCACGATAAGTTCACACACAAAAAGATGTTGCTTATCCAAACCTACGACTACTATTTGATACAAGAATTGGTGGCCGATGGGACGTTGTAGGGAGACGGTGCCTTACATGGCGCGCCACTACGCAGTCACTCCTCTCGGCCAACTCTCCGGACTCATTCAATGGGTGGAGGGAGCGATCCCACTCTATCGCATATACAGGAAATGGCATCAAAGGGAATATCTCAAGCAGAACAAACATGAAGAAAACGACGTGTTCCGACCAATGGAGATGTTCCAGAAGAAACTGAAAGCCGAATTGGAGGCAAATGTACTCGCAATTGCCGTTTCTAGTTTATGAAAAGAGAGCACTACCTTCTGTTCAGGGATTGGCGAGCAAATTGACACGGAGGGATTGGCCCTCCAATGTTCTCTTATCCGTCTTCAAGCAACTCGAGGAACAGACTCCCAGGGATCTCATTTCCAGGTATGGCTTTCATTCATTAAAAGTGGGTTCTGCAAGAAACATTGATTTGTTTCCGTGATGTTATTTTGAGAAAAAAAACAAGGCGATCTCAAAGTGCAATGAAAGCGATAAAATAGTGTAGGGCAAGTAACGATGAGCAAAATTTACATGTGTAATATATGAAGTAAACGAATTCCTGAAAATGCAAATGTGAATCGAGCTGCGAAACAGCGGAAAACAAGCAGGACAATCGATGCCAAGACAAGAAGAATGGTGGAAGTTGCGTGGAACCACCGACACTCCAAGTTTCAAAAATCCCACCAAAATCGTACTTTAAAAGAAAGATTGAGCCTCCTTTTAGTGATTAGCGCTGTCATCTCATTTCCACACTTATACAGGGAATTGTGGATGCGAAGTGGAGGACCGTCTGTTTGGTGGAATACGGTACTCCGATTCAGTCGATCCACTGCTGTCATGTCGATGATTGGTTGGATCCTCGGATTGGGGGATCGACATCTCGACAATCTCCTTCTCGATACACGTTCCGGCGATATCGTACACATCGACTATAACATCTGCTTCGAAAAGGTTTCCATCCTGATCAGTACTATAATATCACGTCAAGGAGCTTAAAACCCGAAATTCTCAAGGACACGGTTCTTAGGATTTCGGGATTTAAAAGAAAAAAAGAAAACTTTCCGTTTTGACCCCAAATGAAGTGAGCTAAAGGCGAAGTGTTGTTTCTACAGCTTAGCATATATTATACAAGCAAACTTGGTTTCTTTTCTCAGCCGTCTTTTAGTGAGTATCACTCTATATAGTACTTTACTTTACTCTATATGCACACTAGATACAGATACTTATGGATGCGAAGTGGAGTCGTGTTTCTCATTTCGATGTTGTACACATATAAAAGTTGTTTGCACACATCAGCTATTTTATGAGACAAAAATGAGGAATTAGAATATTGTGATTTATGTACATTGGATTGTAAGCTGTAGGGGATTATGCGCTGTTCAATACTTCACCTTTGGTTTATTTCATTTGGGATCAAAGCTAAAAGATTTCACTAAAACCATGGTTTTGAAGATTGCGGATTTTACTGTTATTAATTCCGTTTGTGAATATCAACTAAGAAGTATGACTTGCTTAATACTTTAGAAGAAAATATGTGCTTGGTCGATTTCGATTCGGATAACAATTTGAAACTTACAGTGCTTTTGTAAGTGTAAGTGACGTTGCTTCTGCAAACTTAAGAACCTTCTAGAAGACAGAAGTAACTAGAAATACGTTTAAAATTCGTTATTTATAGCCCAAAAGTAGTGTGTATAAACGATAAATAATAGCGTAAAAACGAATAAAATATGTTTACTTTCTACGTTCATCCTTATGAATGGGGGGGTCGATCGATCAGAGAAAAGGATGATGTCTGATAGCCCGTTTTCGTGCTATTATTAGCTATCAAATGTATCTCATTGTCGGCCTGTAACTGCTTCCCAGTCTTGTCCAGTACACATTTCTGTTGAGGGTCGAAACCTTCGCGTGCCGGAGACGGTCCCGTTCCGACTGACACAGAACATCGTGGCAGCCTTGGGCCCGACCCGGACGGACGGAGTCTTCCACGGATCGTGTGTGCACGTGTTATCGGTGCTCCGCGAGAACACGGCGTTGTTCTCGTCGATTCTCTCTGCCTTCCTCTTCGATCCCCTCCTCGACTGGACCACCTCCGACCACTATTCGTCCGTCACGCCCACTCTCCGATTCCTGGTCTATGGCACGAATATTCGCCTCCAGGAAGAGAATCCCATTCGGAAGATGTTCGCCATACGAATGAATGAAATATCACATGAATGGATCAAGAACAAGTATCTTTCTTATTATGGAATAATCGATAGTTTGTTCATGAGCAACAGACATGCCATGTTGTGTCCATCTTACCCTGAAACAAACAGACCAACCTTGGTGCAAGTCGAAAAACTGTTTTCCTTAAACAATTTGGTGGCACCGCCAAACTTTATGGTGACACCTTGAAACGTTTAGCGACTGTTTGGTGGGATCTCCGAGTTTGGTGGCCCGACGGCTGTGGTTTGGCAGGGCTGGAGGAGATGAGGGAGATGAGGGAGATGAATGAAAGGCAATTGCAACATCACAAATAAGATAATGCATCAGTGGGGGCAGATGAGCAGATTTCTCGAAATAATCCAACAAATACTTCATACTGCATCATCACTTCCCGCAATTATTATTTCAATAACAAGTAAAACCATCGTTGTTAATCAACCTCACAGGACCATAACCCGTGCACAATACTTGTGGGTGAGCGGTGGATGATAGGATACATTGAGGGAGGAGATGGCATCCCGTCTGGACACGTTGATGGATCGCCATCGACGAGGCGACGATGTCCGGGACGAACTCGCCGGCCACCACAAGTTGTTCGCACACATCCAACCACTCGTCAAGGCACTGGCCAATGTATCAATCAATATCAATCAATACCATTCTGACACTTGATATTTGAGAGCGACGAGCGTTTCTCCCTGTACTGGTCGACCTATCGGAAGAAATTAACCGAACCATGGAAACGAATCTCGAGAATCCTCACCGAACAGATGCCAACTCTTCTTCTCAAACATCATGTGAATGTGGTGAGTGATCTTTGATCTATGACAGATTGAATAGATTCAATCTTCGCTCGACGAGATATTCGATGGACTGTTGCTATTGAAGGACGAAGAGAGTGTGAACGAAGTATCAGCTCCCCCACCCGGACTCGACATCGGTATGCAACAGAACATCCCTTTGAATCCCTTACCGTAACCCTTCTCGCCCGTGTATCTCCCATATCCCCCCTTTTCAGACTCTATCAATATTCACGAAGACGTAAATCCGTTCGCACGCGGTGTTGTGCGAAAGGTGACTTCGAAATTGGAGGGACGCGCGGAAGGAGGCGGAAGCGCGCGGAATGCGGAAGAACAAGTGGACGCGTTGATTGAACAGGCAACATCCGCATCCTCTCTTTCTGTCATGTACGAGGGATGGACAGCATGGGTCTGAAGCGGTCGATTCCGTGGCTGACGCGGAGAGGACAAGGGACGCACGCGGTCGCCCACGCGGAAACCCACGCGGAAACCGAAAGCCGATCGATAAACCGTTTAATTATGAAACATTCCGCCATCAACAGCACAATATGTTGGACAGATTCCTTTTCCTCCCGGTTCTCCAATTTCTCCCGGCGGACCTGCGGGACCCGGGTTACCCGGCGCACCAGGGATACCGGGGGAACCTTTCTTTCCTTTTGGTCCAATCTGGACGAGGGGTACATCCCCAGGTGCCCCTGGCATTCCCGTGGGACCGGGTGGTCCTGGGGGACCTGGTTGTCCAGGTTCCCCTGGCTCAACTGCAGTCATTCCATAGAATTGCGGATCGTTAGATGCATCTTCTCCAGGGTCTCCAACATTTCCGGGATTTCCAGGCGTACCGGGGGCTCCTAAACAATAGTCGGGCTACCGTAACCCACCTGTAGTCCCGGGAGGCCCAGGTTGTCCGTCTTTACCGGGTGGTCCTATACTTCCAGGTCCTCCATTGTCGCCTTTCTCTCCTCTTCGTCCAGGAGGTCCGGGTGGTCCGCGTGGACAAGTGTGGCATGGTGCAATTGTAGATTCTGATAGGGAAACGTACACAATGGTAGAGCTATACCATGACATGGGAGGGCTGCTGATTTCCCTGGGATTGCATTTCTTCCCGGTGGTCCGGGCATGCCATTGTGTCCATTCCTACCAGGAGGACCGGGTGGTCCCGGACAGCACTGAATACGGTAAGGTGATAGGTAGAGAATACCTTCTCAGAGGGCGGCGGGATGGGCGGGACGGGGAACTGCACGTCGGGGTCCTCGTACGCCATCGCCTGCATCACGTATGCTTCCCTCTTCCTGCGGAGGTGAAGCAGAAGCTGTTCCAGGTCTTTCTGCACAAACCATTCCAATCTCCATTCACTTACTCCCTAACCAATGAAAGGCAGCACTTACTTCACACGAAATGACGGCGTCTTTGGCAACGTAGATGAGGGCATTGGAGAGAAAAACAGAAGCAACGGCAAGAGACAAAGAAAGGATGGAAAGACCGGAGGCACACAACACCACCCTTCCCCATATTCCCATCTCAATGCCCCCCAATACAGGTCAACCACTTGACACGCACTCTTTATAACACAAATAAATATCAAGACTTATAAATTAGAGAGAAATTGAGTGCGCGCGACGACCATCCTTGTCGATAATGACGACATTGTATTGTGCCAGATTGGCGACGAACCTCTTCTTGGTCTCGGCGAGACATTTGTGAATCAGGGCCAGCGCCGCCTGCTCACTCAGGTCTTTTCTGTACTCGCGGTCCATTATGGCATAGCAGAATCGGCCACCGAACCCACGGAATTGGAATTGTTGATCAGAGAGGGCGTTTCCCAGGTAATCGATGGAACCAAGGAACGCCTTCTTTTCAGTGCCATCGTATCCTCCACAGAGGATGTCCACTGCATATTGATCGGATGATCGGAGGCCGTCCGCGATGCTCTTTCGAATCCAGTGGAAAGAGCCACGGGGAGACAGTTCATAGCCATTTCGGATAGCATACAAGCGGAGATTCCTCCTCGTCCAGTCTCCGAATTGGGAAACATCTCCGTCCTCACCAATGCACACCATCGACAGCTTCTCCCCCAGTGGATACTCTTTGTCATCGTCTGAAAGAGTCTCCATGCACTCACTCTGTACACGACAACGGCCAACGTTTGCTTATTTTCAACCAATCAAAGGTACAGAGAGAGAGAGAGAGAGAGAGAGAGAGAGAGACGTTCGCTTGTTAACATACATGGACACGGCAGGTTCCTGCATTTTGAGAGCGTGGTAACCCCACAACATTTTTGCGCGGTGACCATATGCTAGAACGATAAACAATATAAGTACATTTCTTGGTGCCTAGAACAAATATGACATTCTGATTAATAGATCATTACGGACTAACAACAAGATATTTCAATTGAAGATTAGTGTTTTCCGGCGTCCTCATGGCGCCAATCAGAATTTGGATTGTGCAAAAAGGGTGTTAGAATTAAGTAACAGATCCAAAATATTAATGTCATAACGAGATTATTACAGCTATTTCTCCCTATTTTTGCCCCAGAGAGAGACTCCCAATGTTGTCACCTGGCCGCAAAATAGTTTTTCGGCGTCCTCGCGGCGCCTAACGGAGGACGACCTGTACAAAGATGACGAAATTGAAGAACAGGGCCGGACTATTAATACCATAGCAATATTATTGCTATATCTAACTACTTTTGAATCGGAGGAAGACTAGCAATGCAGCTTACTGTTGCGAAAAACCGCATTTTCCGGCGCCAAGTTAAGCATGACAAACACTTGTAAAGCTGTACTATCAAAGTAATTTTACAGTGCAATATAATCCATATGACAGGGAAAAGCTGAAGCTTCATCTTTGCCTTTGAAGGAGACCTCGAAAACAAAAGAAGTTCCCCGACGTTCCTGAGGAACGGCCAATGTACGTAAAACCTCCGAGGCAAAAATGGGTCGAAATAGGTACAATACTATTATGTAGTCAATATATCTAACCTGTTCTTCAAATTAGACAACTTTATTTGTGAAGGACAAACTCCACTTGGCGCCAGGGGGCGCGGGAAAGCGTCATTTTTTCGCATAATAGCCAACATTGCTAGTCTCCCTCCGAGGCAAATATATAATTAAACCATCACAAAAACATTTTGGCATTAATGTATCAGACCTGTTCTTCAATTCGTAGAACTTTGTTTGGACAAGTCATACCCCAATTGGCACCACGAGGACGCCGGAGTGTGTCAGTTTGTTTCAATAAACCAACATTCTTAAAGGTGAAAGTAAATATAATGATTTCATTATGGCATCACCAAACCCTTTCTGTTATTCATTCTAAGTAACTTTATTTATATCAAAATGATGCCCTAGAGACATTTTTTCATGGAATGCGAGGTGATCGAACCCAAATTTCCCCCATACAGAGTGACTCTACGTTCCCGGGAACGTCCTTGTCCATGTATACTTGTTAACCCCGCCTCACAATTAGACAAATTCATCACAATCGAATATTAACATATTATACAACAAAATATTTTAAAAAAACTAAACAAGAGTACAATTGAAAAATGAGAATTATGTAATTTTTTTGCTTAACTTTGATGATCACCAATTATTATGGAAATTTCCTTATTTGCAAGCAGATTTTCTGGCGAACAAAGCTTATCCTGTAAGTTTTTATATGAGAATGAATAGTCCTCACTTTTTCTTACAATTAGGGGATTCTCGCTTTCCACATGCTCATTTGAAATATACCCAAAGCATGAAGTAAAAAAGAACTCCTCCCACAAATCGCTGACCTCTATAAAATCTCATGGCCAATAATGAAGCAAGCGCAAAAAGACCAAAAATGTTGGGACCCCCTGTAGAATTCGATCCGAATGAACATCCGAATGCACACCACCTCCAATGTTCGGCTACTTCCATCTTATTATTCCATGAATGGATATAAGAAAGCTTACTTTCACTGACGAGAACAGCTCCGTATGCGAAGGATGCCTTATCCGATGCAAGAATGACGAAATCATCTGTCGCCAGACCTGCTAAGAAGTGCATCTGCGCCATTTCCCTGCAAACATATTTTCATTCTAAAGTTGATATTTTTGAATAAGATATCATACGATCAACAATTGTTTACATGACGGCCTGTCTATCAGCGCATGATAGAAGAATTTGCATATTTTTGTCCTGCTTCAAGATCCCATTACAATTGAATCGGACTGGTAGCTTTGGATAAACAAAGGTTTGCGTGAAAGAATCATAGGAGATAATCTAATTAAATCGACGGATAGCGATACGCTGTGGAACAGCGTAACGGTGACAAGATGGCACACGAAGCCCAGTGGCCAGGCTGTCTTTACTGTCAGGATGCCGGTTCTCATTGACCATTTCCACAATAACCGACAGTAGGCCCATAATACGTCACCCGTAAGTATGCACTGTTTTGTGAGCCATACCCGCTTTTGTCATCATGTATTATTGGCTCAAAATAAAGCATTTTCTTTGACACAATGTTGCTACAATGCACGTAAGTTCACAGCGGCCTTTTTATGTTATGCAAATACTGTGTTCCGATTATTGTGCTACCTGCTAAACTACACATCATGGCAAAACAGTGCGACTTCCGCCGGCCTCAGATTTGCATATTCCTTTGCTATAGAAAGTGAAGTCTTTGTTATCATATACAAATTAGATACTGTAGACTGGCGAAAGCAACATTCTGTGAGCTATAGAAATTCTTTCTATCGCAAAACAAAGGGAATGGTAATGGAAAGTACGCGAACGTTCATAACAACCATCGGAAGATACATAAATAGCTAGAAGCATTCTGCAGCCAAAAATGTGTTCTAAAATCAGAATAAATAAATAACGTACGAGATGACAAAAATGAATTTGACCCTTCGACACCGTGATGCTCTTTTGTAAAGATCAAAATGGCGGCAATATGAACGGCGCTATCAAGGTTACGGTATGTCGCACACAAAGTTATGCTTGCGACCTCCCACACACAAGACAGAAACCATGTGCGTCTTAATTACACTTTTAATGTCCAAGCTGCTTGATGCGCGATTAAAGTTCCAAAGCTTCACTGAAAGCGACCACGTGATTTCTGAGAGTACAACTTCCACCGGTCTCAAATTTACATACCCCTTTGTCTTAGAGAGTAAGATCTTTATTGTTGTATGTAAATTAGGTACTGTAGACCGTCGTAAGCAACATGATACGAGCAACCAGTCGGGTTATGAGTTTGTGGGTTTGTTCTGATCAAACACTTTAGTATGTTAATATCAACTAACAATGAGACTTCTTACTAACCGGAACGAATTTCGATGTAACTACCGCATATCGGCGGAATATAAGAAATCTTTGATTTTTGTCATCAGATAATCAGGCAAGCAGATGTCAGATATGTTTTCTCCAATAAACCTTATTTGGCAGATATCTAGCCGATTTTTGGAACCAGAGGAACAAACGCTGAAAATTTTGAGGTGCGACACCATACAGGCACCAAATGTTCGGTGGTGCCACCAAACTACCACGTTGGGATTCCAGGAACGAACAAAAAACACGCTCCCACCATTGCTCCACCGAGGGACCACCAAAACGTTTAGTGGAATTCCATGACTGAACAGGAAAACGAAAAACGCGCAAACATATTCCTTGCTCCTAAGAAGTACCACCAAGCTTCCCTGGTGGGATTTCGATAAAAATCGGTGTCACTACCGGAATTTTTTGGTGGCAACTCCGGATTTTGTTGGTGCCTGTTTGGTGGCCCCACCGGTGGGCAAAATTTTCAGAGAACAAATTCCTAAGCGGTTGGAGTACCTACGATCAATAGAATCGCTTTGTGCCATTACTTACACGACCGGCCAGACTGATTGCGCTTGGACCAGATAGTTTTCTTTTGCTGATCGCAAACACTGAGAGGAATGTTTATTAACATTAGACCATTTCAGTGAGCAGCTTCTTTTCTGATTCCTGAACCGAAGCAACAGCTCGTTTCTCCATTGCCCGTTTCAATTCAAGTAAACGTGTCCTTCCGTTTCTTTCTTCGTCCGCATTCTTCGCTTCCTGTGTCCATTTCTTATCCATTTTCACATAGATCTGAAGTGCACCCGAATTGGACAATCAGCTTTTCCCATTCCGGCCCATTGATCCTCTTACAATGGCAGATGACTTGCATTCCAATGTCACCTTCAACACATACCTGATTGATAGCATGCTTGTATTGGTTAAGGATGGTGGTGGAAGCTTCCTTCGCGAGTTCCTGCCTCCGTTGTTTAGTGAGAGGGGGTACAGTGACATACAGAACACTGCCTTCCTGTTGAGGATTCACTCCCAGATGACTTTTCTAGGAAGAATAGGGACACCCAAGGAGGATTACCTGTAGCGCAAGTTTAACGTGTTTGATGGCACTGGGATGCTCTGCCATGTTGATGGCTAACGTACGTGGTCCCTTCAGGGTGATTCGAGACAGGCGGTTCAAGGGGTGCTCCTGCCATTATGCGTTCACTTACCAAATAGGTTTGGCAAAACCAGTTTCCTTACCGAGCATTGCTGCATGCCATACCATACTTTCGATAGTTAATTTTTAGCGAGAAGTGTATTGGAGACCTACAGAATCCCCGTAAGAGACGAGAAGGTTCTCGTAGCTCTTGATGTTGAGATGAGGGGAGAATGAAGATGACAGTACAGTTGAGAGCTTCTCTTCGGTTTCTCGCATCTCTGTCCATGCCGCCTTGACACATGGATACTCGGAGCTGTGCACCCAATGGAGGACATCCACCTGATGAGTCATCCACCATCAACTACCACACTCACCTCCTTCTTCTTCCCTTTGTACAACATCGATGTCCCATGAATTCGACGAATAGTACGCAACATCCTACGATAAGCAGGTCTACCGTACCACATTCACACATTACAAAGAGTTCTCTCGCGAGAATAACAGTATATGTAAACATGAAACTGGCGGAAGTTACAGTCTGATCGCGATCAGACGGCAAATGAGGATGTTTCCGAATTTCGAAGATATTTCCGAGTTCATTGAATAACGTAATTCGGTGTGCAAGGAAAAGAAACAATTATTTCCCGAAACGTGCATCCTCTAGGTTCCTAATAAAAATGAAATACACAGATATTTTAACAATTGTCTTTGACGCATGGCCGTTCAAAGTGAAATGCAACCAAACGAACTGGCATCCAAAGCAAAAATTTTCTGAATTATAATTTTGGGGTTACTGTACTTGGCACCATGCCAAATGTCACTCCTTATGTCTGATCAGCTGTGGACGCTTGATAAACTCTGGAATTATGACTTGTATACATAGGAACGGGAAAGTTTCCCCCACCTTAAGAGTAACTGCGGGCTTTAATTTTATTAATGCTGCTAATATGATTCCGGGTTCCTCTACTAGCGGACAGATGAGGCTTGAGCCCCCAACCCCCCCACCCCGTGTAAACAGTGGAATGAAAGTGAGGCTCACGCGACGCATACGCAACACTAACGGTCCGCTCCCATCGGCGCATTTATTGACGTATTCAAAAATTGGCAAATTGCCAATTCCTATTAATTAAATGCGTGACGTTAAAAAGCTATCTTTTT
>JACMIJ010000789.1:0-14172 GCA_014805365.1 Koerneria luziae
GTTGTCGCCGCCTTCCAACCGCAAAAGCTTTCCGCAATTGCATGTCGTGCGGTACACGAGTCGATGCCCGCGGAAACGTGGAAGGCGCTCCGTGGTTTTCCTCTCGGTGATACCGTGTGCCTTGTCAAAAACCTGTTCACTATCATGCAGAGAAATCGGGAAATGCGACAGTTGCAACAGGAAGAGAAATTTCTTGCCATGATAATCTTGATGCATAAATATCGATAGATCAAAATTTGACTGATTTGCACATGCTGTTATTGTATAAAGCTGGTATTTGCACTTCTGCGTGCTCGATAGTTTTTGTCAAGCTGGGTGCAAGTCGGGAGAGGAGGGAGGCCAGGAGACTTCTTAGCGTGAGTGTCTCTTGGGCCTTGTGCTGATGGTGCAGTGGTGTCGTTCTTGAGGGAATGTTGGTCCTTTTTTGTTGTCCATAGTTCGAGTGCGCATGGTGAAACTCCAGTTGGCTCGCTGATCATTTCGTCTTTGCAGTGATCGTGCTGGTGTCCTATGGGCAGCGTCTTTTCATCAGGTTGGGTGGATGGACGTCCTGCGGTTTTTCCTCCTCTTCTGCTGGTGGTCACTCGTGGTCTTCATTGCTGGCCGTTCGTGGCGATGAGAATCTTCTCGCAGTCCATGATGGGTGGTTGCTGTTGTGTCAACTGTGACGGCTGTCAGGAGTCACTGCTTCGGGTGATGTTCGTGAGGAATCCTTTCTTGCTGCTGACCTTCGTGTAGTTGCATCGTTCTTCTTCTCAAGGCTTCGGTGCGGTTGGTGCTCCATCTGCCAGCGTGCATTCGCATTTTTTTCAGTGGCATGCCTTCGTCCTTGCTGTTGGCCGGTCATGTTTTACTTCTTTTGGGGATCCGTGGCTTTGTGTCCTGCTTCGCCGTTGGCTTCTTCGCTCTATTGGTGTTCCGTGTACGTCTCCAGGGCTGACCTTGTGTCGCCTTCTTCTTCTTCACTCGCTCTTCTTGTTGTTTCCCTTCTTCTTGATGTTGTTCTCGTCCTTCTTGGTTCTCTTCTTGGTCTTCTTCTTGTTTTTCTACTTCTTCTTCATGGTCTTCTTCTGGATGTTCTTCTTTATCTTCTCCCTTCTCATCTTGGCTGTCTTCTTCGTTCGGCGTGCCTTGTTCTTCTCGTCGGTCATCTTCGTCTTCTTCTTCTCGTCCGGCGTTGCTTCTTCTTGTTCTTCGTTGGCCTTGAGCTTCTTCTTCATGTTCGTGAGTCGAGATAAAAACCTGGAAGGATTTTTTGGTGGCCAACATGTTTAGCGCAACCTCGATGGATTTCTGGACGCCTGGGTCAACAGGACCCTGGAAATCGGAGCACACTGCTCTATCAATCATTCGAACACAACAAAAAAACACATAGCCATTTAAATTGGCACAGGTACTGCCTTTTTGCTGTTAGAGATGTAGATGTTTGTATTTTGCTTTTGTTATATCTCCCTAAGTCATCATCCATTAGCCGTCGGGCAGCATACTTTGACCTCACTTAGCCCCGAAAGGCATCCCACCCACACTAGGTCCGCCAATATGCGTAAGGCTACTTAATCTGTAAGTTGGGCGGAGTCGTGATTCTGGTGGTACAAGGAGCGACAGCTACGCGTAAGAGGTATTACCCGCCCGGGGTAATACTAGGTAAGCTTGGGGGACCCGGGGGGGGGGGGTTCCCCTCGTCCTCCGATTCGTATTTTCGCAAGTGATTTCGTATCCCTGGGATGGGTTTCCGTTTGTGCGGGTATCCCTTTCCCGTTCTCCACTGGATATCCCCGAAAGAGTTCAACGTGCAGAACCTTCGCCCATCTCTTTGTAATGGGTTGTTTCTCATCTTATGCGGACTTAAAGAAGATGTAGTCGTTTTTCAAGTCTTTTTTCAAGTCTTCGTTTTTATGATTTTTAGTACTTCACAAATTTTTAAAATAAACAGTGCAAATTCTTAATTGTTTTGACAGGGACCCTATGCACGACAGCGCAAACACATGCCCCATGCTGCACGAACACCATCTCGACGTGTCCCCATCCGACCTCGTTGGGCATCAAATGCGAGAAGGTGCAACCCGTCAGTTGGTATGTCCATGATGGTCCTTCCAATGTCCTCCCAGGTGTGAGAGACACGAAGACTGTCGACTGGGCACAACATCCAATGCCAAGTGTTGTCCGACTGGATGTGGATACAACATGTGCATCCCCGGAGGAGGACCCACCATTCCACTGCCACAGCCAGCCAAGAAACGTATGCTGAATACTCTTTCTCTAATATGCTTAGTAGTCGAAGAACCTATAAATGATCTAACATTTCTAATACTACAATATTATGCTTCAATGTTAGGGAGTGTTTGCCCATTATCATGCCCCCTTGTAAGCCCGAACCACTTGGATATTGATACGAGTTCAGGAAGTTTGTGCTTTGAGACGCGAATGTTTGATTGTTTGGCGTTCCTGTTAGTGATTCTTGGTGTGCTACGGACAAGCAAGGGCCGACCGTGGGAGCCTCGCCTTCAAGGCTTATCCGCCATGTGCACAGTCTCCTATGGTAGTATTGGATAGACCGCTCCTCGCTTACAATTAGTGCTTGCGCTTGCTTCAATGTACATAAATGAATTCACGTTGTTTCTTCTTTTGCTAACCATGAGAATTTGAAGCCAACAAGAACGCGAATCATAACTCTTTCCCTTCAGTGGTCCTCCGTTCCTTGTCCCCTCTCCTCCAACCCGTCCCCGTCGTCCTGGAGTGTCCTCATCCATTGGATGTCCCTGTCAAATGCGACCAACGCCGAGGAACATCTTGGTTAGTTTCGTGAACTGTTTCTGACCCACCGATAGGTGTCTGACCGACTCGGACTGTCCGTCGACGACATTGAACCGACGTAAGTGTTGCATGACGTCATGTGGACACCACGTGTGCATGCTGCGACAGGGAGAACGATGGACGATAGCATAGGAATATCCTCCCGATATTTCGTGCCCCCTGATTCAGGATTCCCTTACCATCTCGCCCATGGGTATTCTAACCCATGTTGCCCATGGGCTAGTAACCCATTCCCGGAGCCGAGTTAACATTCCCAGAAGACGGCTTCTATTTGTACTATATTTGTGCATATCTGTATATTCAGACCATGATCGGTGTCCATATCCCGTGCCCATATCTGCCCATCTTGTCAATGACCGGTTGCCCAATATATATCGTATGCTTTCATGTAATGCACCTTAAGTACGTTTCAAATTAAAAGAAGAAGCACTATGGGAGTACGGAATGTCCTTTATGTTATTTTCCTCCAACTACACAATGGTTGGCAGATGCTCCTGACTGCCATGGGCATGCTGTTGACAGACTGTGCAACACCCAGGGTACATATTCTTGTGCAAATTTCACACACCGGCTTCTATCAACAATCAATATTTACTCGACCGGGATTCACAAACTATTAAAACAACAAAAAGCCACGAGACAATACAAGAAGCGGTTATTGTTTGACTAACATCATTAGCAATCTAGATCCAGGCGTACTCCTGACAATGAGAATGTCGAAAGGTAAACTTCAACGTTTGCTCTCATAGAAGGGGAAGGCCATCGTTATTTCACTATGTTCTTTCTATAGCATAAATACAGATAGATATTTGATTAGAAAAGGCATATAGGGAGGGCGATCATATACATGATGGCATAAACACAGAAGACAACTCTTCTGATGAGTGACAATGTCAACTCGGTCCCCTTCCTCGTCTCCTGTGTCTTCTCCTCCTCGGCTTCCACTTGCAATTCCACCAACTCCTCCCCGGATGTCCCTGATTCAGGGGAAGGCGATGTTTCCCCCGAGTGCTCTGCCGAAGGAGGAGCTGGCACGAGGATACTGTAAGAGTTGTATTGAGTTGGTTGACGTTAGTTGTACATCTTACTATATCCCGAGATATATCGAAAGTATTACACACATGTGTTATTTGTGCTAGACATTTGTTCAAAAGAAGTGCTTACTCTTGTGGGTCGAAGGACATTCCTTCCACGTTGAACAGACGGATGGAACGGAGTTTCGATGCCCATTCACTCGCCTGAAACGGGTGACCGGTATGCATTTTCCCTAATTGTAAGAAGAAATACTGAAGATGATGTGGAGGAAACCTTGAGAGGGAGATCGAGGTCGGCGGGGAGGACGGTCAGGAGATACTGGATGAGCACGTGGATGCCGAAGGCAAGGGAAGTCATCGCGAGGTTGAAACCGTAGAGGGAAACTGCAATTCGATTATAGAGTGCTGCAATTCCTGCATTATCTGTACACAACTGACCGTTCGTGTGTGTTTACAGCATATGTTGTGTTTTTCTGTAGGTGTACAAATATTTTAAAGACTCTCAAAATAGGACAATTGTCATGTGGTCAACCATTCAAATCGAGTGCTGCTCTTATGACAAAATTATCTTTCAAGTGGGTATATTTTTTGAGCTTCGTTTTATAGTAAATGCGGCTTATTTCTTGCACATCTTGACGCAATTAATGTTAACGATGGCTTGCAATATTTTCGTGTCGTTGTTTTGTATTTTGTTTCCGCACATTGAACAAGTGATTCCCAAAGGCAAGGAATGTGCGAAACAACAAACACTTATTGTAATGGTGAATGAACAAATTATTGATATAGCAAGGCTGGTTTGAACATCATTGTTCTTATTGTTAGGGTTAAAGCAGACCGATCCTTGGCACAGTTCCACTGCCGGGAGGCAGCTGTCGAATGAGATCCCATCCATAGAGACCCTGGAGGAGGATATTGAAGAGAAGGAACGAGGTGGGGTAGGTCGGCGAGTCGATCCAGAAGGAGCACAGGGTCAGCAACGACGAGATCAGCTGCAACATTCATTCTGTCTTTGTGTGACAAACATTCTATATTTTTGTTATCTAACTGGATATAGTTACTATATTATTAACATAATGACTGTAAGGAAACCGGGTTTAGAGAGAAACGTTAAAAATGTTATAGCAATGTTCAAGCAAAATCTTTCGGTGCTCCAAACATACAATTGACGGAAATTCTTTGTCCTTTTATTTATAATGTCAAAATCCACGATGGCCATACGTGTATTCAGAAACACTAATTTCATTAGCCGATATCGCGGGAATCCTTATAACAGCCGAACTTATCATGTTACGAAGGTGGGGAGGATTAGTGCTACGAGTGGGCAAGGTAGTTTATTGCTAACATTGTACAATATCTCTTGTTGTACTAAGATACAATCTATTCCTGTCTTCTCATCTAAGATGGACATGCGATTTCCCTCCACAGTGTGACGTCTCGTCACCCATCGACAGCTCCTGTGCATTTGGCTGGAACCAGATTACGTTGTCCCAAATGGGTCCTGGTCTTCATTGGATGGCACCAAATCCCCTCTTCTGCCATAATCCTATGCTATTTTCCCTGGGCGGACTGTTCTCCAGAAACGAAAACTAATGAGGTTTGTGTCCGAGCAGAAAAGAGCTTCACGGTATACAAGCACTCTATTTCTCTCCCTTTCTCTCCCTCTCTCGCCCTCTATACTAATGGTCAGCACCGTGTATGAATGATAACGAACA
Organism: Koerneria luziae; assembly: GCA_014805365.1. Lineage (NCBI taxonomy): Eukaryota > Metazoa > Nematoda > Chromadorea > Rhabditida > Neodiplogasteridae > Koerneria > Koerneria luziae. Next base: position 5,561 of record JACMIJ010000789.1, read on the forward strand.
CTTATAACAACGTGGGGCGTCAACTACCATTCTCATGTACAAGAATAGAAGTAAAATTGTGACAGGATATGGGAACACGTGTGGCAGAGCGAGATAATCTACGAAGAAGATGCGAGGAAACGAATGAAATGAGGTGAAAGAAGAGAGGGTGGAGGAATCAAAGTGAACACCAAGATAGGGCCTTTACCGACTCATCGTCCTTAAGTATAAGTATAGGGCAAGATCATAATGGAGCATATTCAGTCAACTTGTTGTTGAATGTACTACACCCGGTTGGTACTTATCGCTTTCCTCAATCGCTTCTTGTGATAATACAAGAATGGAATGTTTGAAAGCGGATTTGTTAATAAATTGCTTCTTTCCACGCTATGACTCAGTTTGACATCCGGTGGACCAAAAGTGATAATCAGTCACCATATCAGTCACACAACCTCAGTTCAAAACCAGTAATTACCCTTTGAACTGGTGTTTCACCCAGCACTTACCTATGACACACATGAGACTGTCATGAACAAGGAAAGAGGTTACCGTAGGAATGATGACAGTAACGGCGAAATACGGTGCGTGTCTCCTGATCACAATTCCAAACTCGATGAGCGACCAGTAGAAGTCGATCTGAATCCCAGCAACATGACAACATTCTCTTCGTCCCTTTCTCCTATTGCTGCATCATTAGCCTAATAGTACTTGTAGTAGTACTGCTCTATCGATGCAAGCAGGACAACTCTCCGAACAGTGCTTACAGTACTACCCGACTTCTACATATATGAAGCTTCTTTACTGAATGCAGTGTTAGAGTAGGAACGTGTTCTTCAGTCTACAGTACTCTCAATGATTGTCTTGTGATACTGACAGGCTGCCCTGGGGAAGGCGCCTCGTCCTGGCATCCGCTGTTGCTCCAATAACAGTGCTTCTTCCACGTGTCTGTCACCTCCCAGCCTGGAATGGACTCTTTCTTTGATACGCACCGACAAAGTGGGCGGGGCTTCTGGCTCGACAGCAGAAGGGAGCATCCGTGACACCTCATTTGAGATGTCGCCTCTCCTTCTGTGTCTACTCTTCGCTCTCTCAGTATTCACAGAACAGAGGTATGTTCATGTGTGCCGTAGTAGACACAACTCCTCATCAAATCCTAACAGTACCACTCTATTCCTATAAGTGCTATTACTCTAAATCTTATTGCCAGCACGGCTATTGTTTTAATCATTAGTCAAGTAGTAAGTTTTCTGGGGCTGAGGGATTGTGAGAAGCATGACTGCCTTCAGTGTTGATGAAAATGGAATTGCATAATGATGTGATTGCAGTCCCCTCCACAAGTCTCCACAAAAGAAGTGGTACAATTGGAATGGTGACGAGGTACAGCAGATCCAGAAGAAATGGTAAGTCCCATATATATCAGGAGGGCAAAGACATAGGGAGAGAGCTTGGTGTGAGCTGTCATCGACAACCTTAGACATAGAAACATGTGAAACAGGCAAACCACTCTAATATAGAAGACCGATTTTTCCTACAAGAAATAAACACTCAGCTGTTTTTGAGTGTTTCACTCATTATCAAACCAAAAAGGGTGTGATGACAGTATTGTGTGCAGGGGAGTTCAATTATAGCATAGAAGTGTGTATGGAAGATGAGAAGAGGGAACACGCGGCTTCCCTTCTTTATATATGAATGAAATCGGATGATATTCAGGTATGATTGGCAAGAGATGCCGACGAATGAAAAGATGAAGCGTGATTTCGATTCCTTCGATTCTGACCACCCAAGTCGTTTCGACTGGAAGTTCAACCGGCTATGAACATATTTCCCCTCCTTCTTCTCTTTTTTGGGCGTATAAATTGTTGGATAGAAGGTATATGCATCTTTGCACTCTCCACACTTTCCGTACTCTCTCGCCTCTACAGTAACCCACCAGCAACGTGCGTTTTCGGGTCGGGATCCAATGGATCGTAGTTGAGTTTGACGGCGGGTTTGTCGTTTCCGGTATAGAAGTTCTCGGAGAGACTGACACGCGAGAGATCGTAGACCCAGTCGGAGATCACAATGGGGCATCTCTGGAAAGAATCAAGAGATTACGCAGTTCAAATTTTCGTCTCATCCTCTTTGAAGTGACTATCGTTTTCTAGAACAAATTGCACTTAATAGATGGTACCTGTTCATCATACGGCCAATTCTTGAAGTCGAAGAGACAAGTGACTTGGAAGGAGAATGATCCCGTGGCCACCACGGATCCATCTTTCGACAACGAGGCAGGCAGACCGTGGAAGTACAAGTGCCACGAGTTGCCGCGGGCACTGAACGAGTACCATCTCAGTCCATCTTACTGTAGACTGTGCAGTCAGGCAAGAGGGGAACTGTACATCGACACGGAAACAGAACAGATATTTGGGCTACAATTACTAACAGAATTACATTCAGAGGAAGAGGAATCACACAGCAAGTAGAAAAAACAGAAGAAATAGAAGCTGCCAATGGATAATAAACATGAGATGAATGTTTAGAATCGAACTGTTCTCCCTAACAATAAGTCATCGATGTTTGATTATAATGGGACAGATGATGCGACCTGTTGTAGACAGAGAGAGCGGGTTGCCAGATCTTCCAAGGAGACACTTCGATTCGTTCTGTTCCATTGTAGTCTTGGGGATTCCATTGCAGGTACTCGTCCTTCCACTTCGTCACGAGATGGCCGTGGAGGGACATCGTCTGTTCGTGCTCGTTCTGAATCAGCACTCAACTCATTCTGCACCTGCCAATATTATTCCATTTATTTGACTAATTGACTACAATTGATTTGAAACACTGTCAGCTACCGTAATCATCAGATAAATGTGTTCGGATTGAATTTTGCAAAATGAAGCAGCTGCATCGAGTTGTCTCCATTCATTTTGGTTCGTTTCTTGCCAGCCGTGTTTTTAGAAGACGGATAATTCTACCGTATCCTTGGCTCAATTGCATCAACCAGATTGCCGTAAACAGAATGTTGCTCATCATCATATATGCATCAATCTTACTTTTTGTTACAAAGCAGTTCAAGACTGTTCACCGGAATAGTCGTCTACTGACAACTTGTGCTTAATAGTCACACCCTATAGTGTACAATAATAGATGCGAGAGCATACCACGGATTCGATGTGTGAGATGGTCATGAAGACGGAGACCTGGACGGCGGTGTTCTCACTCTTCACCGGCCGATGTTTCCTTTCATAATTCTTGAACAGTTTCTGCTCCAATACCGAATCAGCCGAACACAAAGGGAACACGAGGGCTGAACAGCACAATATGAACAGTTTCGCGGTTACATTCACAATGATACCAAACTGATTCTCGCGTTGCTAGCTGGCTCATGCTCACTAACAACGAGCAAGAGCTCATCTAGGCTATGATAAGTTTTAGTTATAAGAAGTGGTTGAATTGGAAGGAAAGAGCGAACCTCCGAACAGTAGAAGCCACATCGCAGAACTGGCCGATAGCAATAAACACTGCAGGTGCACGACTCATCCGATAAATTATAAACCATCTCTCAAATCAATGAACAGAACAGTTCGACGTGTCAATCCCCGATTTATCTGTCAATGGAGATCACCAACTGTCTTCGTATTCATTCCATTCCATATGCAGCATGAACTTACTTCGCATGTTTATTACCAACTAACTCAACACAAACAATACCTAACAATATACAAACGAAGAGCAAAAGAAAAAAATGAACGTATCAGATGGCTAAGACATCACAGCATATCATATGGCAACTCGTGTTATAAGAGGAGGGATTGATTGAAATGAGACGATTGGGAGAGGGCGATCCGGGACCAGCCAACATCGAATGGGTCCGGAAACAGCGAATCCCCAACTGGACGATCCGGGGAAGTCAGGATGGCCGACGGAGGCAGAGGTGGTGGAGGATGTGAAGGAGGGGGACACGACACCGGAGCTGCGCCTTCTGGGGAAGACAGACTCAGTGAGTGCGTCAACGCATCCTGCAGCCAACGATCCGCCGTGTTCTCTGTCGGATACGAAGCAGTCTGTGGCAGCTCAAGTGCTGCCGGGGGCGACATAGGAACCGTTGGCGGCTGGAAAGCCGTCCACGAAGCAGTTGCTGGTGCAGCCGCAACGCTCGGAAGCGGCGGCGTCGCGGTCAGGGTTCCGGAGAGGTCACCCGATGTATCGTGGACTGATTCGTCGCCCTCTATTATCGGCTCCGGATGTAATGTGACGCCGTAGCTCTAGAACGTTTTGTCTGTTTATATGTTTCATTGAAGAATGTACTTCTCTAGCTTATCATTATGCTGCAAGATATTCGGATATTTGAAAAATGTTCACAATTCTATAGTTTGTAAGATAAAGAATATAGAAACAGCTACGCTGAATGTGTTATTCTTTATCAGCTGAAGGTCAATTGCAGATACATTTTGAGAAACCAAAACATTGTCCCATGGGGATCGTGATTGTACGCATAAACAAGGAGCTCGAATAAACTGGACAGTTGTTTCGTTCCCGGGACGGCCAATCAATCAACGGTAAACATTTTCACCATCCAAGAAACAGGAACAATTTTTCTCAATCTTTGTTATTCAATTACTGTAACTCGGGTACTGTATGTGGGGGTCTTTTGGAGACTGACTCTCAACACTAGCCCTTGCTAATTGTAAAATGGTGGGAGTGTGGTTGATCTCGGGACCATATAATAAAAAGTAGTCACAAATTGGAGATATATATCTACGGACCGAATTTCATACAAGGGTATTCCAATTTTCCTCTGAAACCAAAGAATATAGCTCAATTTAACTCAGTGCTCGGAACCCCTTGAGCCACGACCACCATGTATGCTGACCTGATAGATAGCAGGCGGTTGATCCCTGAGGGAATATTGTCGTTTGAAGAACTGTTGTGTGTTGGCGGGAGCACGGAGGGATCCCTGTCTGTCGAAGAGGGCCGGATTCGAGGCGGGACGCGGCTTCGCCATCGATGAAGGAGGAAGTTTCGAAGAGGACGCCGTCTGAGGAGGGACATTCACGATCGCCGTCTGCGGGTCCTGAACGGAATCATATCGTATCCTGAGAAGAAATGCACACAACATACCTGGAGACGGTCCGAAATAGACAATTGACGACGGAAGTTCGACTCCTTCGAGGTACTGCAAAGATACCATTGAGATAAACATTGAAAGAAAACTGTAGAGACAAATAGCTCCATAATTAGCTGCATGGGACATATGGTTGTCAGCTGACTGCAAAACCAAATATAGCACAATTATAATAGAAGAAAATTTAAAGCTCAACAAGTATGAACATCCCAGCAGTTCCCTCAAACTCACACATCGCTTTCGTTACTTTCTAATTGAGTGCGAACATGTGTCCCGATCATACGAATCTTTCTTTGAACAAGTATCACTCTCATAATATTAGTCAATATACACTTTCCAATTGCAACACTGAGCATCGCATGGTACCGCTATAACCCCATATTTATCCACATCAATTGGATAATTATGTTTGATAGATTGGAATGAAGATTGAAGATCACTAGAAACCGGCACATTCGCTACTTTTCGAATATGCACAACCCACTCACTGATTCTTTCAACGTCGCAATTTTTCAAGCAGAAACAATGAGCAAAAGAATAGGAATTAATTACAGTAATTGATTTGAAAAGTAGGACTGGGACTGCTATCGCAGGCTGTTCACGTGATGGATGGAGACTAACAGACACTCTCTGCTACGCTTCAACTTATGCCGTGCATTTCGAATATACATTCCATTGTTATATAATTGATAGTCAACTCTCTAGTAGACTGAATTCGCAAAAACTGCACTCGGATGCCATACAAACGTTCTTATACCAAAATATGGTCCCCGAGATAGAATTTTGACATACCTTTCTCAAACCGAATTTCACGCGCTTTCAAACCAAAGTTATGCCGGCCTTCTAAAATAGCAAAAGAATGTTTGCGATCACACAACAAAGCGGTTTTTGAAAAAGAATACTCCCAGGACTATGTTATCGTAACAAATGTAAGTCATGGATGTTCCATACTCGTGTGGCATAACTAAACAATGTGAATGGGATATTTCACCTCTTTTGATCGCCATAAGTAGTAACTGTCAATATCAGTCACCACAATAAAAAACAACTGGAATCTCTCAAAGGAGAATATTTCGAGAATAGCGAATTAGACAACACGAAACCGGTTATGATGAGTACGGAAATCATATTCCACCAGTTCACCTCAATTAGCCCATTTTGTTAAATTACCCCCAATCACCTAAGTTCACCACTCTCCTACAACTAATACAGCATAATACTTGAACTTCTTATTGCCATAGATAGAAATTATTCACTGCTTGAGCTTTGCTCCACAAACAAATATCAAGGAACAAACAATTTTCATTTCAGTCATAACCACTCTCTATATTCTTCTTTTTGGTAATCTAACAATAAGGACTATCTAGATTACAAAAAAAGTGTTTTACTATATAAAAAGTCGGTGTATACCTCGGTGTGGTATCCCAATTAGGATTGAGCGCCTTGTCGAGTGCAGTGGTGTGTTCCTCGTCCCTCTTCTTCTTCTTCTCCAGACAGACAGCGAATGCGCATCCGACGGCGTGTGAGAGACGTTCGCCCGATTCGGCCGTGGAATGGAATCCATGGCACATCCAACGACGAGAAGTTCCTTCCCGACAAATATACGCGAATCCCTTCGAGTTGTTTCGATCCGGTGCACAAAATGACACCTGCAAATGCATTCTCTTCCAAAAGACGTTCCATTGCTGCAAAGGAAAGACCTATTTTCTGGGCTAAAAACAATAAGATTCTCGACCTTACGCATATTATATTAGTTTTTTTGCAGATTGATTGGCACAAAAGTACAACTCATGTCACGGTCTGGTACACAGACTGACAACCGTAAAGGGAAGCAGGGAGGTGTGAATAATCTTTGTAGCTCCCAATACATGCATTCCGTACACTAGTTGGTGGACATGAATCTGGTGTGTTTAATAGATACTTGATTATTGAAAACTAGACTTATTACACTGATATAAGAATATTAACTTATCAAAAGCAGCAGTAAAACTATCATCAAACGTCTCTTCAGACATGTTCCGGTTATCATTAATGCAAGATTTAGCAACGTTACTTAGAGTTTTGACTACAATAACCGTACCATGTTTATAACTGACAACGCTTGTGTTATTTTGTCAAAAACAAAGCGTCTAGGACCAATCTCCAAATGTGCTTTTACTGTGACTTCAGTGATGTGCAGGGCTTTTTGTTTGTCTATGACGTAGCAAACCACAAAATATGAGCAATTGCTATCAATATTTCTAAGAAAACATAATGCAGTAAATGCTCCTCCACCAAACCATAAAATAACTTTGTAAGCAAATAACTCGATCAAAGAATCATACGCAAAAATTGCACTGTGTTATAACAACAAGCTCTAACAAATTGGAGACTGGCCAACGACCAAGCCATATTAAAGCTGCTCATACAAAAAGCAATCCAAACACTTGACAGGAACATAATCCCAAGGCAAAGAACAAAAATGATAAGGTTTGGACCGGGGGGGGGGTATACTCACAAATGACATTCTACTGATACCCAAACACACAATTATAACAGTGAATAGTACAAAGACACGATACCTTTTCAATAGTTTGATCCAGAATGAGTCCTCTTTGATTTCTCTGATCTACCAATCGTAGTCCATCTCCTGACACGTACAATACCGATTTGACCGGATTTCTATTTTGTGCCTGAAAGGTCTTGGTTTTATCCCTCTTAGCATGAACTCGTCGAGTAACAACTGTTCTAAGGAAAATGACAATTAAGTTTGCTTTCATTACCTCACTGAGCAATCAGTATAAAATATATTGTACATAAAAAGCTTTTTTCTACATAGGTGATACCAATTCTTGAACATAATTTGTGCTTACCCTGAGCAGCTTCAGGGCGCCTTCGCAAACTTGCATTCCTCGACTTTCGAACACTTCGATAGATCCGAGATACTAAAATCACGAGATTAATAAATTCAGATGCATCGAACAAAACAACATACAGCAAAGGAAAAAACAAGAAAGACACCTTGACATTGAACGAGCATAGACCGGCTCGCACGGCATTCTCATCTGGCTGCCACAATTCGCCTCCGGGCTCAGCGCCGGCGCCGCGGACCAATTCCCCATTCTGGCCGCGATCCCGCCGAATCCGCAAGGACTTGCGGATCCGATCCATGCCACGTGTCAACAGACCCCTGAATGCACCTCATCTCCACCAGTCTATTTCAAATGTGAACAGTCAAGTATTATTAAGCATATATCAACAAGTGATTGTGTGATAAAAGCGGCAAGTGGGAGCCCATTCGAAACACAAACCGAAGAAACCATAGCTGCTGCTGAAACAGCCCAAAGGGCAGACAATCAGAGCTAAAAATCGAAGAGGCCGAACCCCAGCCAGATGGCTCCCATGAATGCAACTGTGAACAACGAAAAGTAAGCCATTCCCTCACTCTATAAATAGAAACAGTATAAGACTATTTCAATCGAAACCAAAGGTAAACGCATTTCGTGAAAGGCATAAACTTCAGTAATAACACATGTTTGCCTCTTAAAAG
>JACMIJ010000790.1:0-15648 GCA_014805365.1 Koerneria luziae
ACGAGACGAGAGAGAGACGCCTTATATACTACCGTGCATGCCGTAGTGGCATGCACTTTCCCTGCAGAGATAATTAGACATTCTACAAAATACTGACATAGCTAGCGGTCTATTCTCACATCCCAAACTTCGAAAGAAGACAGGTCAATTCGGGAAACGTGGGGCTGCGCGAAGCATGCTTTTGATTTGGCTATAGTGTGCGAGTTTAAGATCATCAAAAGGAAAAACAGTACCTTCACGAATTGGCTTTCTATCTTCATAATGCAATAAAAGTCGATCAATACAAAGTGTAAGAGTAGATTTGGCTAGTACCTTTGTCAAATCAGCAGGCTAATTGTAAATCACTTGTACGTCTTCAGTTTTGCGTTAAAATTTGGTGCAGTGAATGAATGAAAAGAATAATGTCAAAAAATGACAGCACTCAAACTAAGAACAACGTATTTATCAGGTTGTGAAAAAGGTGTTTCCGAAATTTACTTTTCCGTTTTCACCACAATGATCCATAAGTTTAAGGACTATTCTAATATAACAAGTAATAGTATAGGCAATGTCCACTATGATGCTCAAAGCTCACTGCTCCAGCGCTCTCTGTGTAGCTGTGGCATGAACAACAAACTGGCTTACTTTTTTGCTCAACTCAGAAAAAAAACTTGATCTAATAATGTCGTTTTAATAGCACATTCTATTGTAACAACTTTATTGATAAGGATGTTATGTGTTACATACACATAAGCGTGTCTCCTGACTCTGGCGCACCTCGTCAAAGAACTATATAATCTTTTTTATCCTAAAAAAATCATCTTTCTCATATGAGCGAAGTTGGCGTCGAAACTGATACAGTGTATTACGCTCGCCCAGTGTACAAGAGTACTAAAATATCTCGTCATTTGGAACCTCACATCCAGAGTTATCCTCGATTGTACGGTATTTTTGCTTATTGTTAGGGTCAGAAATCAGCATTTTGGCCACTATTCAATACACGACAAGCGAAAGTTAATCAAAATTAAGTATGGTTATAGGGGCAAGCGTAACGTACTGCCTCAGTTTCTACGCCAAATTCGCTTATTCGATAAAGTCGGTTTTTGAGGTCATACACGACTATATTGTTCTTTGGCGAGATGTACCAGAGTCAAGGAGGCACGCCTATGTGCAACACATAGCAACGTTATAGTTGGGACCTGCATGGCCCGCTCAAAGCGTACGAATGATGCGTCCGGCTGCAGCTGCAGCCACCCCTACATATACTCGCCACCATACGAATAAACTAGTCATACTCGTGTTCTTGTCCACATCTTACTGTTATCAATAAAGTTGTTATAATAAAATATTCTAATAAGATGGCAATTTTAGAACACATTTTTATAAGTTAGGCCAAAAAGTTGGGCAACTTGCTCTTCATGCAACAGCTAGACTGAGAGCGCTGAAGGAGTGAGCTATGGGCATCTTATTGTTAGTGAGCGTTGCTTGTACTATTACTTCTGGTGCTAGAATAGTCCTTAATGTTACGGATCATTGTGGTGAAAACCGAAAAATACCATTTCGGAAAAAAACTTTTTTCACAACCTAATGCATCATGATAATATGGATAGAGCGAAACGCTAATTACTGTTATGTTTTCATACGGCTGTAGGTCATTTCTTACAATTAGTGTAAAGACTTTTGTCTTGTCTCGAATGATCCGATACAGCCTTTTTTATGAGACTTTTTCAAGACAATGCAAGACGTTTATAAGACGTCGTTGTTTTTTGAAGCAGAAAATTGTTGCAACGATACATGTAATGAAACATACGTGTGGTATGTGTGGCAGATATAACAAGTGCAGTATTTTTGGCAAATGTTGGGTTTTTATTGGATTAAACTTGTTTTTTAGGAATGCATGAAATATTTTAAAGAATCTTAATGCAGTTCTGGATTGCAAACATTGCCATAGTTTTAGCAATGGTTTCTCATAAACGTCGGTATTTGTTGCTCTCATATTGGTATGTAAATAGTTTAAGGTCGTCGTTTGCCGAAAGCAGAAATTTATTGTTTTGTTGACAATGAAAGAATTTTGTAACGATTTTGGTTAGAATAAAGAGAGACGAAAATAGGTATAGACGTAGTGGTAATAGTGTGTTAAAAGAATGTTTCTTTAATTTGAATTCATTACACACACAGTGAAGAAAGGAACAATGGTTGTTCACTAATTGTAAGAATACGTTATTTTTTATGAATGGGCACAATTATCAGGTTGATACATAAGTTTCTTCCTTGGTAATTTTTCTTTTATAAGTCACCCGCAAATTTAAAAAAAAACGAAAAACACCTGCTCTGTATGCTACAGGTTTTTCCTAACAATAAGTTGCTTATTGTAAGAGCGTTGCCAAGTAACTTCTGAAGGATATGCTCGCGACCTGGGCTGATGTCTTGTTGCTGTTTTTATCTTTTGTTTTTTTAAAGCCCTGGTGTAGACCCAACTTTTTTTCGTAGAACACCAGGGCTGGGACTTTTTTTTGGTATTTTTGTTTTACGAAGTTTTTCAAATTTTTTGCTTGTTTCGCGAAATTTTAGTACAGACGTTTATGAAAAACCATTGCTATGGCAATTTTTGCAATCCAGAACTGCATTAAGATTCTTTAAAAAAATTTCCTGCATTCCTAAAAAACCAAGTTTAATCCAATGAAAACCAACATTTGCCAAAAATACTGCACTTGTTATATCTGCCACACATACCACACGTATGTTTCATTACATGTATCGTTGCAACAATTTTCTGCTTCAAAAAACAACGACGTCTTATAAACGTCTTGCATTGTCTTGAAAAAGTCTCATAAAAAAGGCTGTATCGAATCATTCGAGACAAGACAAAAGTCTGATATAATTTATTCGAGACACATTCGTTCGAGACACCAGTCTCTTTCATTGTGAATGATACAAGTTCGTTGCAGCCTTTGTCTCGAAAAAGGCTGCAACGAACGTATCGGCCCACACTACTGCCCATGTACGCTTTACGAATGAGTGTCTCATATGCTAATCGAATGCGTTCTCTTGCTGCGTGAAAGTTCATATCGGCTGCCAGCGTGGAACTAACGAAGAAACCAACTCCGTGGCCGGCCCGCGACGGCAGTCCGAAGAAGCAGAGCACCCTGTTAGATGGCAAAGTGGATCAACCGTCTCCCGTGCGTCGTACTTCTGATAGTCCAATGATATCGGCCCAGATATATTGCAGTTCGATATCATTCAGACGGGCATTGGATGACAAGGTACGGCAATTGAGTGCGCATGTTGACAGCGCTTAAGTAATGATGATTTTGCATCGCTTGGTCTGACCAACACTTCATTTATTGTTAGACTTTTCGTTTGAAACCAGAACACTTTGGGCAAAAGGTGGTAATGCGTGCGTAAACATTCTATTCTCGCACCTCTTATATTAAGTAATCGTTGGGTAGCATAGTTATTTAGTTATTTGGTTGGGTAGCCTTAGTTATTTATCGAAGAGTGCTCTGGTTTTGCTGCGCAACGTATAATAAAAAAACCGTTCTTTTCTACACTTTTATCGGCGATTTTTTGGATTGTAAGTGAATATTTTCGAATAATGCCTGTTCATACCACTAACTGCATCTTGAATTTGGTCACTGACACAAATAACTGCTATTCGGAATTAGAAACAACGTTCTCATTGTGAGTTTGGTTTCTAACAATAAGGATGTTTTGTTATTCCGACCATACCACAATGGTCAAACTGCTGGTCCGAAAAGAGCGCACTTTCGACCTAAACCTTGCACTGGGTAGAGGTTTCCTCAGAAAACTCTCCTAGTTTTTTTTTATATTAAATTTTTTGTGTCTTGCCGTACTGGAAGTGACATATATTCGCTTAAGTTGGCCAAGAGATATTCACTTATAATTTATTTGTTTTTAGCTCTTCGGGGCGACATTACGCGAATTATGGTTGCTGAAGACCAGATGAACACATGAAAGGTTCGGTATTTTCTGTGTTACCTGTTTTGATTATATGCTACATACTCTCCTTGCAATAGTCGAAACCTTTTTAGTTTTACCCAGTACACAAAGTACCAGTGGCGATCTTTAGAATAATATCAGCTACTCTTTAAAACGAAGCCACCTCACATCATGCTGATTATAAGATCGTGGAACTTTTGCCGGTCTTAAATTTGCATATTTTAGTAGCAATACATGTCAAAGCTTTGTTGTCACATGCAAATTAGGTACTGTAGACCAACGGAAGCAACATGTTGTGACCTACTTGTCTTCTCTTAGTTTTGGAAGAATGTGTAAGTAGGAATACTACACACGTACTACTACATCTGTGTTACTTAACGTTATTCTTATTCCCTGTTCCCGTTTCCTACCGAATACTCACCGCAAGTTTGCAGTTAACCGTCGTCAAGTCAAACATAGGCGTCGGACACTCGGGCATTTGTGATTCGTAGGTATGCTTCACCTTTTTTGCTTAAGCCTTTCTCAATGTCCTTATCATGCACTACTATGTTACCACCGCTTTTCTACAGTACCCAATTTGCATACGTTTACAAAGGTTTCGCTCTCTGCAACATTGGGATATGCACATTTTAAACCGGCGATCTAGGAATAGCTTCAAAACGCTGTTGTGGTATGCAAATGGGGTACGGTAGAACGGCTGAAAACATGCGGTGCTATCAAAATGTGCCAAACCCGAATGACCTGTTCTGCCCTCGATGTTGTGTTTATAGAGAGAAAGAGTGTCGGGGTTCGGGACATTCAACAGTCAATCGCAATTTTCGTGCCAAACAATCGTGACGGCTGCACAATTTTCGTTTCGTACAAAGGGTTTTTCTGCCAAGCCTTGTTTATGACATCATTTTTTGAGACAATGGAACTCAAGCCGAATAACGAGTATGCAAGTGTTGTACCGGTCTCCCTCTTGGTTTCCTCCCCGGGGACGATCAGAGTCCGCTCTGAGTTCGATACGGTCCCTTTCTCTTACCAGAGCACGTGGCCGTACCATTCCCACCTTTCTTATATGCTGTGTTTATGTTAACCTTTAGGGCGTAATGAGTGCATCCATTGACACATTCGATGAAGACAGCTGGTTGGATATTGATGACTGTTCGACCACTCAATCACTGTCCCTCGAGGATGTCCTGAATGAGGTGAGCTTTCTCATTGTAGAAATTTTGTGTTTTTGGTTCTTTATACTGTTTTTTCTCTCTTTTTTTATATCTGCTCGACATTATGATAACATGTTAGAATAACATATTGATGTCGTTGGAATGTCCTAGGCAACACGCGACTGGTATATGTGTCATTTCTATCACATCGAAATCTTTTTTTTTCATGTGAGGGAAATACGGTAGTACCTGATCCTAGACAAGGACGTGAGTGTACCTTTTATCATTTTCCAAAATCTCCTACTTTAAGGCTTCGTCGTTTGATCTGGATGAGCCACTGAATGGCGTTGCAGTGGACGATGACGCAAGCGTTTTTGATTCCGGCGGGACAGTTTCACAATTTTCCACCATCTCGTATACCTTGGATTGCCCAGTAAGAAGTCGTTGTTTATGTAAGTAGTATATTCTTTTGTTTCTATTATGTGAATGACAAGCATACATCGACACAATTAATAACGCCGGGGCACTCCGTTTTATGATACCCTAAGACAGGAAGTACCCCGTTTTTGAGCCTAACCTTTCAAAAGGCACCCATTTCTGTTGTCTTACACTGGAGGATCACCCTTTTTTCGAAACATAGAACATCGACTTATGATAGCAAACATCTTTGCAGTCATGTTCGTATCTTTCTCTGTTTAATGTAGATGATCGTCACTCTTTTATCCGAAATTACCTTTAACTCATGTTAACGGTTGTTCCCCCTCCCCTTTAAAGGGGGCCGGAAACTGTCAGTTTACCGAGGAATCTGCTTATGTGTATTCCCTAAACACAAAAGTGACAGGTCAATAAAACACTCATTATGAAGGCATTTTCTACGAATGAAATGACGGTTTTCGGGCTCCTTTAGCACTGCTTTCTGCTTACGTTTTACTGTTTAGCTTCGATATCCAGCGAACTCTCTTCTCTTCACACCAAATTGGGCAATTCGACTGCAATTGCAATCCACGAGCGAAAATTGGCGATTGTCACGTCGTATGGAACCTTGATGCTGTTTAACGTTAGGGTTCGTTGTTTTTTCCATTGATGTATTTTTGTGGCTTCTTTTTTCATCATGAAGAATATTCTTATGTAGATCGCTTATCTTTTTACAATGCTTCTCATGTAATAGAAATATAACTGTTTGCGTCGTAAGGATCACAAAAATGACCCACTTCTCACACGTAACGCGTGAAAAGAAAGTTCCACACGTATGCTGTCCAGTTTCATTAATGCTGTTGTTTTATATTTTTTCAGAAAGAATCGTTGGAATGGGTCTACCCGGCGGATGATTCTGATGGTGGCGCATCTTGTGTGGCATTCTCCCATGACGGTTCCTACTTAGCCATCGGATACAGCCGGGGGACAGTTAAGGTATTTTGCATTTTCCGGTTCTTTAATCGCTAGATTTTGCTACCATTCTCGAATGCTATCACTTCTTACTGTTAGTTGGCAAAACTGTTTGCCCAGGATGTTGCTTCCATCAGTCTACCGTATCCATACATCGACATGTCACGTTTCCTATTTCGGAAACGAAATGATCATATATTGTATGACACCAGCAAAAAATGGGGTGTTTCGAATGGTAAGGTATCCAAAAATGGGGTGCCCCTGCGTTATCAATGATGTTTTTCCTTAGATTTGGAGAGAAAAAAATAATACTATAGTGACTGCATGTTTAGCTGTTTCATTCAGCTGTTGAACGTTTCTTCGCGGACCATTGAATATGCATCAGAGCAAGTCTGCCAGATGGAACGCGGAATCCTGCAAGTCACGTTTCTAAAAAAGTAAGTGTGCGTACTGATGCTAACATTGTTAACGTAACAATAAGTTACATTTATCTTAGTTTTTGTTAAAGCGGTCTTCTAATAGGACAGTGAAAGAACGTTATGGGACTTATGGTACAACTGCGTTATACATCGACAATTCATGTTTCCGGGTGCCTATTGAAAATTTAGGCTCACAAACAGGGTTCTTTCAATGTTGAGGTATCCTAAAACGGGTGACATTGTTGTCGATGTATGATTATGTTTATTAGTTACGGGTGTTTTATGTGGTACAGTTTCTTTTCAGTAATCGAAGTGTGATTGTGCTGGACAGCGGTGGTTCCGTGTATGAATTTCACATACGTCGTTCAAGCTTTATGCGTCGGGCCAAGGAGGAGGTTTTATTTTCTATCTTCTTTTGAAGAAACATCGCTTATGTTCTCATAACGTCTCCAAAACAAGCAAAAATGTTTGCCACGGGTTGGATTTGAACCTGCGACCTTGAGCTTATTAGGTCCACGCATTAAGAATCTGTTAACTAACGTTATTTTGTTATTATGCTTATGGTGTTCTATCAGAGTCGTTGCGTGTTCTCAGGCTGTAACGGAGAAGTTGTCTTCGTTTTGTTGATCATACGAATGGATTTGATGTTTCTCGTCTCCATGACTAAGGTACGTTCTCACAGCGTTGCTCCGGTTGGACTACCGTACCTCATTTGCATATCTATAGGAATATGCAAATTTATTATATAACCAGCGGGGTGTTCCTCTAGTCTTCATACAGTGTGAACAGTTGCCCAAAAGTATAATGTTATCAAAACTAATTGTAACCCGGATCGGTTCAGGTTCTGGCGGTCTCAACCGCCCGCGGTGGATCCGTTGAATGTGCTTTTCCCGTGCACGGACCACCCGACGCGCCACCACTTGCCGACTACTGTATTGAGGTGAGTGCCAGTCATATATTGAGAACAACGTTCCGTTGTGTACATCTTATTTATTTCACTTATCTGAAACTTTCTGTAACGTATTTGGGTTCCAAGCATACGGTAGGCAAGCCTGCAGAAGACTTGTAACGTTTTTATATTTCGAAAACGATGTTACCCTAAGACGCTAGAAACATGGTGCCTATTAAAAATTTAGGTTTATAAAATGAGATGCTTCCGACATTATGGTATCCCAGAACGGGGTGCTCCGGGCGTTATCAATGACGTTATGGTCGATCTATGATTGAGATAGTCGTATGTTTGTTTCAGTCGGCGAATGAACTTTCCTTATGTGTGTGTCGTGGCAATCGCATTGCCATCTATCGGATTCTTCCGTCGCAGTTCGGAACGAAATCAAAGAGCACCTTTCTGAAACAAGTCATATACGTCGAGTGTGTTTTTATTTCAATGTTTTTTTATACTTTACAATTAGATTTCTAACATCAATTCCTTCATAGTGAAATCTTGGTTTTATTACACGCTTAATGATTGCTGGACTAACCTCACCACGTTTAGTACGAAGTGTCACCTCGTATGCCTACACTTTCTCTCCCGGACAGTGTTAACTGCTATCGATTCACGGGAACAGGTGTTCGCAATTGATGTCGAGTCGGGAAAGGTATTCATACGTTCAACATTACCTATTTTTGCTGAATAACACTTACAATTAGGTATTCCTGTTCTGATTCTAGTCAGTCGTACATAAGAGGCAAGTGAAAGCTGGGCTGATGGTGTTGGTTAAGGTTACTCCGGCTGGTTCTTCTGGCAAAGTTGAAATCATATTCGGGACTGCAGAATACAAGGTATACAAAGTCATTTATTGCTAACAATAAGACGTTTTCTTGTTTCTTATGTCTTGGTTGGGCTGCAATTTTAATGTTGGGTCTGTTCTCTACCACTTGTCTTAATGTTTTAATGTTGTCTCTCTACCACTGTCTCTGCACCTTCTTCTCCCAATAATAGTAATAACAATAATAGTAGCCATCGATCTGAACACGTCGACCCATCAAGTATAGTAATAGCAATATTCAGGGCCTGTCATTCGGTGGCAACGTATCGGAGGCACTTCGCTGCGTGTCCGAGAACGTGTGCTATCAGTCGTCGTGCGTGTGGGGCGGCGAGATGCTCGTGCTGGGACCGAATACCATCTACGAATTCTCGCTGATGGATGAGTACACGCAACTGGAGGCGTTCACTGCTAGGTATATTCGTTTAAAGCAAAACGAAACACATAATATTTTAATAATATAGCTATGTTTCGAAAACGGGTCACAGGACACCTGAAACGAGATACCTATTGAACACTTGCAATTAGGCTCACAAACGGGGTGCTTCCAATGTTGAGGTATTCCAAAACGGGATGCGCCAGCGTTATCAATAACGTTTGTGTCGGCGCTTTGTCTCAGCATGTATACCCTTTATCTCAAAGGTTGAATGTTATAGGTGAAAAGTTAACATGGTGTGCTTACAGGGGTGAACATGCGTCGGCCTGTCTGTACCTGCTCGACATAATTCGAGGAAAGCTCCGGGTGCAGTTCGATCCGTCTTTTGTCTCGCACGCACATCTGCGGTTGGCCGAGTGCGTACGCAGTTTGCTCGAGGAAACGGTATCGGGTGTGAAGGAAGGCCAGATACACGAACTGACTATTCATTACAGGGTGAGAAGCTTTCACATTGCCTATGGCTAAATGGTAACTGCCAGATATAACTAGTAATAGGACAATTGGTTAAATCTTTTACTACAGTATACAGGCCGAGATGTTCTGAATGGGGAGCCAATTGGAACTTATTGGTGGAGGCGTTGGTTGAATTGGTGTTAGTTGCTGTGATGCAAAGTACGGTAATCAACCGTGGCGTTTATTAATAATTGGTTGGGGAAAGCAAACTGGGGGTGGAATTTTTATAAAAAGCCCTTGTATTGTATTGCATGTACTGACTTCTTGTAATTCAAATGGAAACAACACAATTGTATTTCTGTAACACAGTTGTTTTTTTAAAGCTGAATTTCAGTTGTGGGAGTAAAAACACTGTGTTCCACTTCCACAATTGTGTTCCGCTATCACAATTGTTTTTCAGTGGATTACACAACTGAAACACATTCGTCACAGCTGAAATTCGGTTGAAAACACAGCTGAATTCAAAATAAAAAACAATTGTGTTGTTCTCACCCGCGTAATATATGTTCGTTTAGCGATGCATCGATGTGATGCTTCGAGTGTGCATAAGCGCCCAACTGTTTGATGTGCTCTACGATGAGGTGTACCAAAGGTGTGTTTTCTTTATTAGGTTAAAGTAACGTTTAAGGTTTTTCTGAAAACAAAATTATGCTACAGTAATGTTCAAGTTCTACTTTACAAAGTTTCCTTTTGTCTACTCATCTGATCCTTCAAACACAATGTTAGTTAGTTACAAATAGTATGCAGTTTGTTTAGTTTAATAAATAAGCAAGAAAGCTATTTCAGATTGGAGAAAGATGCGATTTCGAAGGTGATCATGCTCGAATATTTGGATGAATATGTTCTGGACGGCGCTCTGCAACAACCGCCACCTACGATTGTCTCCGACTATCTCGGTACGTCGAAGTCTAAGGGGACCTCATACTCAGTCAGTGAAAAATAAGCCTGAATAGCGCTTGTACAAAACTTTCAACGATTTGTTACAGGTCACTTGATCAACGAAGGGCACTTTTCGCAACTTCAGGCAGCGGTTGTCCGAATACCGATTGAATGTATCGATTTGCATAAGGTATGTCTATATTTCTATATGTGTTTCTTGGGTCGGTACTCAAAAGTAAATATTCTCCTCTGTGCTACGAAAGAGCAGTGCTTCCTGACTTATTGTTAGTATGTTTGAGATCATGGGCTATGGTGCATGGTTAAACCTAGAGAGTATACTGTAAACTAGAGGGCAGAGATAAATGGTATAGAAAGTATTTTGAACTATTTACTACACAGGCGTTATCGGTATTCCTTATTACAGTTTTGCTTTTCCTAAACCGTATGCTCTTTTCATAGGTTATGACAACCTGCAGGCATAATGGACTCTACGACGGTATTATCTACGTTATGAATCGTGCGCTTAATGATTACCTCGGACCACTTGAAGTAAGTTTTTTAAAGTATGAAGATCTATTTGAGTGCTGCAAACGATTTACATAGACCTGATAATGTTTATAAGCATGTTTGCAAGTTTCGTTCGGTTTGCAGCAATTTAGTTGGTTTGGTGTTCCTGTGTGGAAGAAAAGTGAAACTGATTGTAATTTTTTTTGTCTCCCACAATGATAATGCATGCCTTGAGCTAATTGTAAGAGCATGTTTTATTTTGTAATCTAGTTTTACCTTTTAAGGAAATGTTCGATAACGTTGCGTCGTTTGCGTCGCGGGATTTGTTGTCGGATTTCGAAG
Organism: Koerneria luziae; assembly: GCA_014805365.1. Lineage (NCBI taxonomy): Eukaryota > Metazoa > Nematoda > Chromadorea > Rhabditida > Neodiplogasteridae > Koerneria > Koerneria luziae. Next base: position 11,276 of record JACMIJ010000790.1, read on the forward strand.
TTGAACAAGGTGTGTAAGTTCATTAGAGAATTGAAGATTTCAGAAGCTTGATTTATTCTTTGAAAGGTTTCTAACAGTAAGATACGATTTTTATGTACGTTGTTTGTAAGCCGAAATTTTAAAACCTACATTTATTATCAGACGGATAAAATTCAGGTTCTAAATTGATGCTGTACATTCATTGCTGTCTGGCCGGTTGTGCTTATCCGATAGGCGAATTGTCCCCGCAGTATGCTTCTTCGGTGCCCGTACAGGTACATTTATGTTTCTGAAAGGAAATAATGTATGTTTTGAATTGTTGTCCGGTAATCTCTGTTTGTTGATTACAAACATCATGCTATGGTTTTCAAAGGTGCACGCAGCATGCTGCTTTTGCTTGTCTACATACAATAACACCGGCTTCACTCTCTACAACTAAGAAGTTTAGCGTTTGTTTGGGCATAATCTAACTGTAGCATGTATAGTGTACCTCACAGCGTTTCACAACCGATGTAGTTACTTCGTTTGCATAGTTAGACAAGGAGCTGTTCAAGAGAATAAATGTGATATAGACATTTTGGCGCGAAAACTATAGATTCAAAATACTGTAACGTATAGGTGTACCGATTCATTACGTCCGTCCGTGGGAAAGACGGATCGGCGTCGAGTGTTGATTACCCGTACCTTCGTCTTCTACTACTCTTCGATGCTCAACAGGTAATATTTTCAAAAAAATAGACCACCCTGTTACGATGGAATTTTTTGGTAATGTTTTGAAAAACCAGACTACCCTGTTTCCATGGAACGTTTTCCCCCCTGTTTGTACAACTGTTTCAACTAGGTTTAATGTTTCACTCTGGATGGAATAAGAGTTTTTAGTGTGCTTCGCGTTGTTCTTCTTGTAAATCATCATTTTGTCCTTACCTTTCTTCTGAAGTGATTACAAAGTAACACTATGGCCATATTCCAGTTTCTTCATGTGGTGTGCACGTGCGCTGATGCTCCGGTATTCGAGTCCGAGGACCGACTGCAACGCCTTGTCGAGGTTAGCTATGCTAGCAAGATCATGTCGAGGCAGCGCTACTTCCGCTGGTCTGTCTGAAATTTGTATATCTCTTTGTTTTAGAGAGGGCAGTCTACGCAAATCGCGTGCTTTTGTACGACTTACCCATAACAACAGTCATATTACAGTAAAGTGCCTAGTATAACGAATAGTAAGCATATTGATAGTTGCTCACTTCTAACGTCGTTTAGTTGGTGGGAATCTTGGCACTCGATCGGCGAACGTCATCGGTGATCTCGGAGTATCTGCGATTCATCGCCCATCTGGTCGGCACTGCACGAATCAATGCGCCTATGAAGATCGTTGACCAGGTTTTTCATATTCTGTTTTATCTCCTAACAGTAAGATATCAACCATACATCGACAACAATGTATAATACTTCAATAGTAGTATATGTTGACATGTGTGGAACTTAGCTAGAGTAAAGAAAAATATAATGTAAGGTGAAATAGAACATACAGACCAGAATGAGATAAAATACCGTATACGTTGCAGGCTGTGGAGGTCCTTCTACGAATACCGTCATTGACACCTCTTGAAGAACAATCGGTAGTGGATCTCCTTCGATGCGTTCCATCGGTGGATACCAGCCGTATCCTTCGTCTTTCATCTCAACCTATGAGGTAAAGTTAAAGGTAAAGTTTTTGTTCATAATCCTAAGAGGAATCATGAGTCATACGGTAAGAATCGCAATCTATGAGGTTGTGATTAATTTGTGAACAATATTTTAATTATGGTCGGAATTTGAACGCTTTGACATTGTACGTTATCGAAATCATAAAACAATTTTGATAAACAAGATAAACAATTTTGGATTACGTTAACAATATGATAAGAGATTATGTTTTTAGCCCGACCTCCTCGTTTTCATTCTGGTATTTGCAGAGTTGGAATTTGCTCGTACATCTATCGAAGACAAAGGAAGTTTACCGAAGTGATACGCTGCTATATGATTCAACCCGTCAATACCGTATGTTTATTCCGATGTTTTGAGTGTTTTCGTTTTCTGTACCATCAGTTTTGGTAGCAAGCCCCAGTAACCAGCCTTTTTACATTATCTCACTGTGAAAGATCACTGGGAAGAGGAAGCAGAAGGGTTTACTATCACGTCAGTGTGTAGTTATATCTTTATGTTTTATGTTTTAATTTAAGCTTTACGTACATAATTTTTTCCAGGACCTGTTGTTCGGAGTGATTTCGCAGTTGTTTTCGCAAGATTTGACGAAAGAGGAGCTGGTCGAGCTCAACAAGTTCCTCGAACTCAACGTTGTGGTCGGTTTCTAATGAGAATGTTATTGTTTTACCGTATGCTCCCGTATACGATTCTGGTTTAGCAATTCAGCCACATCTGTGCCAGGAATACGTTTAAGCTTCTTGAGCTTTTTTAGGGAAAACTTAGTTTTCCACTTTGGCTGAACTTTCTAGACGCGGACAACTCTTGTGCGTACGTATATTGTCCAATTACTTACTGTTCGGGTTTTTGACGTCTAATGCTTCTCTAATGGAAGGTATTCCTGAAGTATCATGGCCTACAGGCAGTCCCGAGGGTGTATTGTGTTGTTAATACTCGTATCATCAAAAGCATAAAAATAATCGGTTCATGTGAATGTTTGGGCAAATTCGAACTTAATATGCCCCACAACGTCCAAGGACTCCCCTCAGGCGAAATTTCTTGAATACGGGAAACCTTTGATTTGCTTTTTGTTCGTATTCTAATTCGCATATGAACGATGCAGGCATTGGCTCGTCTGCACGTGACGTCGACGGCGTTGTTATTGATCGGCCCGATTTTCGCCCATCTCCTGGCCATCCGCCAGTCGGCGACTCCCGATAATCGGGCGTCGATCGTCGCCAATTATGGTCCCGTCGTTGGTGAGGCATTCGCAATCAGGTGAGCTTTTAGCGAAGGAGTTAGCTTCTCACCTTTCACAGAGCGTTTTGAAGCTTCCCACATAGACCGCCGGTGTTTGCATCTCCTTTTGTCCGTTCCTCAGATCCCTATGCAAATTGTGCATTCACTAATCCTTATCATAAGTTCGAGGAGGTCTAAATAATCGTTTTTTTTTTGTAAAAATAAGTTGTTTGTTTAGACGTGAGAATGAAGAACTGACGCTGACGGGCGATGAAGAATTGGACGAATGGCTGTTTGAGATCGCCTTCGAATCTTTCTGCTCCAAGAACAATTCGAAAACTGATGCGTTTCTGATGGTCCGTTTTTTATTAGCCCATTTACAGTTTGGGGAATAGGACATAAATTCCGGACTTGAATTGCTTTATTAGTTTAAAGTTTGTTTTGTTCTACTGTATTGGAGTAAATTTTGCCAAGAAATGATGTTCAGGACATTCTTCGTTACTGGCTGCCACTCGGTTCCCGTCGCGACTTGTGCCTGAATCAGGCATCGGCCGTTCATGCGATCGGCGCCACGGTCATGCTGTTGGAGGCACGCGGGCATGTTGTCAAGGCATTCAAAGTGCTGGAGGGCGAATTGGGCAAAGCGGTGGATTCCAAGGATCACGAAGCGATCTGTAAGTGATTCTGATAAGAAGATGATCAGCAAGTGATCTTGATCTGAAGGAGATCAATAAGTGATCTTGATCCCGAAGGTGATCAGTGAGTGATTCTGATCCGCAGATTCAGCTTGAATGAATGGAAATCCTGTATTATGAAAGTGCTCCTAACTGACAATGAGAATGAACTAATTATAAGGTTCCGTTGGGATAACAGTGCAGATAATGACGGAAGGTGGCCTATTAGAGAGAGAAAGAGCTTGATAGATTGTTAAGATTTTTGTATTCATTACAGTTAGTTTTGTTTAGGGAGGCCTGAAACCGTCATTTCTTTCGCATAGAATTTGTTCATGATGAGTTTTTTGTTGACCCGCCACTTTTGTGTTCAGGGAATACACATAGGCAAATTTCTCGGTGAACTGACGGTTTCCAGCCCCTTTTAAGACACCTCTAAGCTACTCTATACTACTTTACTTCTCGGGTTGCCGATGAACTTATGATCTTTTCTTATTCGTCGCTATTTGTCTGGTTACTGGTTCGATTGCAGTGGTATGTGTGGACGAAATGATTGGATTCGCACGCGCACACGCGCAAGACGCCGCGCAGCACGGATGGCTGCTGGTGCTCTTCCATCGGATCATCGACAATGCTGACATGAATCCGACGAGCGGTAACAGCATTTGTGTCATTTGTTTACGGCGCCGCCAAAAATAAGAACCGCCTGGATAAGAACATACTGAATGAACACCGCCTGAATAACAACGCCGAGATAAGAATGAACTGCATGAGAACTGCCCAAATAAGAAACGCCTGGATAAGAAC
>JACMIJ010000791.1:0-15642 GCA_014805365.1 Koerneria luziae
AATTGTGCTTTTGAAATATCTGACTCTCATTTGTATACTTTATCTCATTTGTGTTTCATGTGTATACTGTATACATCAAATTGTCAATGAGGGACCATCACATGTATGTGAAAGAGCACAGAATTTCGAAAAACTTAAATACTTTAACAAATTTGTATAGTGAGAAAGAAGCATAACAATAAGAGTTGAGTGTATAGCCGTAGTCGGATTTATACAGAAGGAAGTCAGATATGCCAATAGAATTGATTTAATTGCTTAGTACTGTATCACGTGGGCAACTTAACCGTGGGGCACAGCTCTTGAAAGATTAACAGCCCAATTCCTTGCAGAGGAAAGATCTGGGCTCTCGAAGGCCAAGAAGGCGCCACCGATCCATCTGCGCCCAGGAGGCGAGCACCGCCGACCGCCCAGGAGGTTCGTTTGATCTTTGATCTTTGATCTCTGATCTTTGCTCTCTTGCAGCGTCACGAGGAGATGTCACGTATGCTGACCGGTCTGACGGAGGTCGGCGACGGCACGCTGCGACGCGCGCGCGCACGCCCGACGCCCGAGCGCAGTTTCGGAAGTTCAGTAGCTAGCCAGCGAGAGGGTACGCATGGATGAGTTGTTGTTGTTGTTTCCGATAATTAGCCGGCTAAACTCCGAAACTCTGGAATTTCTTGGCATCGTGCCAAAAAAACGGTCTTGAAGCCCTGGTCTACAGTACTTCTCTCTTTCTTGAGTAGAACTTCTAGGGTTTCGTACGGCGTCTAATCATTTACGTTCGTTGTTTTGAGCGAAACAATCAAGTTTCTTTCTTTCTTTGGCTGTTTTGTGTAATGCTTTTTGTTACTAAAGTTCGTTGAGTGTCATTATCTCTTTTATATTTACTAAATCTTCACGGAAACTGTCTTGAGAGGTCGGAAACTGGTACCTATGGAGGAATTTGCTTACGTATGTTCCCGAAACACACAAATTGCGGGTCAGCAACACATTGTGCGCAAACAAAAACGACGGTTTCCGGCCTCTTTTAACAAATGTATTCTCATCTTTTGTTCTGTAGGCATACGAAATGTGGGCAGTAATACCCACAGTTTCTTTGCTTTGTCCATCCCGTTTTTGGCAGTGATTGGTTGCTTGAAAGTTTCAAGAAACTATTCTATCTGAATGCGCCCAAAACGGCAGTTTGAGCCCAAAAATGGCGTTAATGTGCCCACTTTTGAGAACGATTGTAAGCCCATTGTGGGCCCCGCCGAAAATGCGCCCAAGCTGGGCAACCGTGTTCTGATTTTAGCACTCCGACAAGCGAACGGGGATGTTGATACGGACGACAACGAGATTCTGGACGGGCTTGTCAAGGCCGCCACGGTCCAGAATGAGCCCCGCGAGAGACGGAAAGCACGCCAGTTCAACCGCAAGAGCCGTAAGTCCTAGTTGCAATAGAAATTTCAATAATTTCAAGCGTAATGTGTTAAATTTAACCCTTTGATGTTTGCCGACAAACAGATCACCTAGGCCCATGAAAAAACAGTGTAGATGTCTTATTGTCAATATGATTATGAGCTCGTTTCTTTGAAATGTTCATGCCCAAAGTAAAGTAAGGCTCCCGAATCAAGGCCTCACAGCCTGCGGGGAGTCCCGAGGGAGCCGGGGTGTTGTGGGGTATTTTGGGTTCAGACTACCATCTTTACTTTACTTTATACTTGTACGTTATAAACAAATTAACTTCCAAAAATAGTAACCGATGTTACGTTTTAGTTCGTCGTACTAGAACTCTGAAGCTGAACGACGACGGCACCGGTTATAACTGAACACTTTTTGTTGTATGAGCAAGTCTAATTAACTTTGTAAACGTTGTAAAGTAATAAGTGTTTACAAATGTTTTTGGATGTTTTTCGATCGATTTGTTAATAACTGTTTTTTCTCTGTTTCTCTTCGCCCTCTCTTCCCTCTTCTTTTCTTTGCATACCGGTTTCTTTTATGCCATAACTTCACAATTGGTCTTTTTTTCTCTCTCACATTTTTTTCGTTGTTTTTTTGTCAATGGGTAGTGTACAGAATGTGCGTAGTTGGTAGTACATTAAAAAATTTCGATCATAGAATCAACAAGCATTTGTTTTTTTTATTAAAAAAATATACTACATTGATACAGGTAAGAAAAGTTCTTGTGTTAACAACACTTGACAATGACTAGAGCGGGGAATTTTGAATTCCCTGGGATCAGGGTTTTCATATACCGAATTTGCCCCCGCAGGAGTTCAAAATTTCCGGGTCTAGATGTCACTACAAACAACAACTTAAGACAAAAGCTACAGTAATTGTTAAGTATGTGTTCAATATTGATTGTATGTTTGAGCTAACAATAAGACTTCTGTTGCTACCTAACGTTGAACAATGGAGTGTTCTTTTTGTTATCTAACTTGTATACAGTAAAGTTAACTTGTATATTGAACCTTATTGTTTGTCTAACATTAACATGTCTCTCTCTCCTGCTTCCCTTTTTATTACCCTATGTCACAGTCTCAGAGGACCTCGCCTACCGTACTCCTTGGCACTTTGCCAACAAATTGTGGATACAGCGTACAGTAGAGTTTGTTTAGCGTTCTTGCTCCAGTCTTTTCTTTATAGTCATAATAGAGTATTATTACTACCAGTTAGTTTATGATGTACGCCTCTACGTTAAACAAAAGTTATGGTACTGGGAAAGGTACAAGGTTATTGGCGGGAAAAAAATTTGAAATTAAATAAAGTTTGTATCTTACACCCCTTTAAGTTAGCAATAACCTTTTTCCTGTCTCGGTACCATCACTAAAAATCCCTGTGAACAAGATGTTTTCTGGTGTTCAAAGTTGTATTTCTTGTATGCTTGTTGTCTTCTTTATCCTTTTTCATGCATTTTTTTGTGAGCACACGTGTTATAGTACTGAATGTTATTGTCTACGTAATAAAGTTTATAAAAATACATTGTGAGGGCAGCATGGCAAGAAGCAAAGATGTTGTTGTAGAGAAGAAGCAGAGCTTGTTGCTTCCGCCGGTCTACAGTACCTATCTTGCATTCGATTACAAAGGCCTCATTCTCTATAACAATAAAATATGCAAATTGAGACTGGCGGAAGTTGCTGTGTCTCCACGTGATGTGATAAGCAAACGGTGATAAGACAAACATTGACGCTTTACAAGCATAAACGAATACGTACAAGCACAAACACACGTAAAACTGGGAAAAGCTACCTATAACATAAGACAAAAGGAGTTCTAATTGTAAGTATTAGCGGTTTCTTACTCGATTGAAACAAGTTCCTTGCCATTGGACTTGTACGGGTCATCTAGGCTTTGACAGTGGTGGTGTTAACCGACGCAACACTGGTAGGGACGGCCGGTATTCCACCGGTAGCCGGCCGGTCCGGGACGATCGTCACTTCCTTCAAGGTCTTGGCAGCTGCTGCTTTCGCTTCTTGGTGTTGTGGCTGGTGTTGGTCATCATCGTGTTTCTCTTCTACATGATGCACCATGCGGTCATGGATAGTATGATCCTGAAAGGGTGTGGTTGTATGTATAAGAAGTCCTCGCTCTAAGAGTGAAAGAACACGGGGCAAGGAATTTTTACAAACTATGCTAAGAACGTGCCAATGAATTCTACTACACCGCGATCCTCATACATCGACAACAACGTTATTGATAACGCCAGAGCACCCCGTTTTGGGACTCTTTTACATTGGAAACATCCGGTTTGTGAGCCTAAGTGTTCAATAGGCACTTCGTTTCTGGCGTCTTACACACAACAATAGAAGAGTACCCCGTTTCAAAACATAGAAACGCGACATGTCGATGTATGGTGATTCTACGTAGTATGATCCTTGGACCCATGGAGTATGATCCCTGATCCTACCTACATACAGTGTTCACGATGTCTATAAATTCCTTCCTAAGTGCCACAAAACCGAATGCCCACCGAGAAAATTTGCTTATGTGTATTCCCAACGCACAAACGTTGCGGGCTGATAGCACATTCACCCCTGTCAAACACACTTGACCAGATATATTCCTGACTTGTGACTAACGTATAGGATGTCGAAAATTTTGTACTGGAAACACTCCAGGAGGTCCAAAATACTATAGAAAACATTTCACAGGATGCTGAAATAACTGTGACTGGTCACAGAGTGGATATTAGATGCACTTTACACGAACAAAATAACAGTTTTCCTTCTTCTATACTCACGATAATCCCCTTTTACTGCTTCTTATAAGAGTTTTGATAGGAGTTAATTTTCGAAACTCCAATTATCGAAACGAAAATCCTAATAAACTCTTATCAACGTCCGAAAAAAGCACCTTCGTATAACCGTGCTTGTCCTTGTCGTCGTCGTACATCGGCCGCTTGTACGCGCTACCGTATGTTTCTGAAACTCATTGTTAGTGCAACATGGCAGATCTATTTTGTTAAAGAAAACTTCAAAAGCAAACAAAACTGGATAAGACAGAATGAACCAAAACATCACAGCTCAACAAACCGCGATAGCTGTAGTTGTCCGGTTCTCCTTTCATCACCATCTCGTAGTGCCCGTTCTTTCTGAAGATTTAATTAACAATTGTACCTTATTGTTAGGCAGCCAAAATTATAAAAATAGAAGTATACCAAGTTAAAGGAAAATGCTATTGAAAACTATTACTGTTCAGAAAAGGGCTCACCGATGCTCCTTCTTATAGTGGTCGTGATCGCCATAATACCCATCTCGATCTGGAAAAAGGATATGAACTTTTAAGAATACCAAACTCCGTTCCGTACCAATATCTGACTGTTGCTGTTCATTCAATTCTTATTGTTATGGTTTTCCCCTAGTACGCAAATTTGCAAGTGAATCCCATTTTTGCCACTGTATGAAGTCTTACAACCTTCTTATTGTTAAGGTTTTCCCCAGTTCTCTTCTTTGCCAGCCGAAGAACCCTTCTGATTGTGGAATAAATGTACCTTAGCCCAAAAAATGAAGTCTTACAAGCTTGTGTGGCTAAATTGAACAGTGAGAAACTTGAATACGTTAGCAAAGCTAAGCATATAACGACAGTCGGGTATTCGTACAGAACGGACTCAGATATTCCAATAGTACTTACCATGCCCATCATCGTAATAAGCCTTGTTATGGCCGTCCTCATAGTACCTGTAAAACAATGTTCTTTCCAGACTCTTGGCATTTTGCCAAGGAATTCTGGCACAGTGCCAGAAAATCACCTACGGATGGTGATAGTGTTGATGATGTGGATGGTAGTCATGATGGTGGTACTCGTGTGGGTGGTAGTCGTGATGGTAGTGCGGGTGAAAGGAGGACATCCGGGGTTCGTCGGGGAAACCCATCGAGTGATCGTCATGGTAGTAGCCTGCAGAGCAAGGTAAAGTATAGGACTCACGAAATTTTCCGATACGTCAGGTATGCAAGTTGTGCGTGGTCAATTGTTCGTAATGAAACGCTCACTTGCGTATTCAAAAACAGTTGTTGACAACGAGCGAGAACATGTATTTCGCTGTTGTTATCGGAACGATGTGTAATAAATATTTTGCATTTTCGAGAGCCTAATAACGGTTCTCCTGATTTGATGTCCGATAACCTGTGGGATTGCAAGGAAAGTGTTGGAATGTTGAGGGCCGTTCAAGTCCGAAGTGTCCAATCTTTTTCGCCAGACCAATTACTTCCGTAGAACTGTCACAGCAAAGCCGGTAGATCGTAGATTAGACCACCAAGATACAAACATTTCAGTATTCCAGGGACTCTAGTTTCGAGAATTCTAGTATAATATTATGAAAGAGCACAGGAAGCGTTCGCGAAAGAAAGAAAGTATACAAAAACGATCGTACTACCAGAGAACTCATAGGCACTACGCCACTTGAGAATACTCATTACAAGTGAGAACTTGATATTCTAGAACGTTGTGTGCTCAAAACACGTAACACAACTTCACACCACATAGAAACACCACTCCATTGCCACAATAACAAGCAAAACGGCAGACCATTTCCATAGCATCCGCAAAAAACTTCCATCCATTCAAGACATTTCGTTCATCCAAAATAGCAGCGGGACGCACTGTCCATTCATCCTACAGTTCTTTCTAACAGCTTCAAGGCACATTGTGCAAATGAAGCCATTCCATGATGCATAATACATGCATTGTACAGGTGCAACGCACAAAACACGATCGAGCTTATCCCAGACAGTTGCCTCGGTAAGGATTCCCGGCGGGATCAATCGGGTCCACCCTAAAACCATCTGTCGGAACCCCTGCAGAGAGAGACCGTGCGAGATGTTGTTTAAACACTAATTGTAAGACCGAGTGTGATTGTAGGTTCCACCCAATATAAGAACCACCTGAATGAGAACCCTAGAACAATGCTCGCTAATTTCATCAACCTATGTCCTTATCCTTTGTCCGAAGGTTCTCATTCAGGCGGTTCTTATCCAGGCGGGTTCTTATTCTTGGCGGCGCCTGATTTACAAAGACCGAGTAAGCTGTGCTATGAACATATAATATAAACCAAGTAAGAAGTCCTTTTGAACACACAGAAACCGAGTGAGCTGTGTCCTTTGAACACTCTTGCTGGCCTTGCGGTGTGACTAAGTGAGTGTGTAACTTCCAAAGCGCGCAAGATGAGGAAGAAAGGACACTAGGCGTCGCAAAGCGGGCAGCACAAGGCGTTGTGCTCCACTGTAGCCGTGATGCAAAGCCTCCCGTATTCAAGACATTTCGCCTGCGGGGAGTCCCGAGAAGGCCAGGACGTTGTGGGGCAATTGTAAGTCCGAAGGTGCCCAGTCATTCACACGGACCGATTACTCTTCGTGATACGATCACTACCAATTGCCTACCCCGGAGGGTTGGGCAGGTCGTGCTATAAGTGAATATTCATCCTAAGGTTCATGCGCATGCGCAATGCTCGGAATGTGCCAACTGATGTGATGTCATAGTGGATCAACAGTAAGCAATCTAGGAAAGACCAACTACAACATTAAGGAAGTCTGCACTCTCCTCCTTGAACATCATTTACATCCAGTATCAACTAAGAGTTACCAACAATGGAGTTCGTTGATCCATTGCTCTTAAAGGGGCCGGAAACCGTAAATCCTCGGAGGCAAAAACCCACCATTTCTTTATATAGTTGCCCCCTCCCCCCTCACAGAAGTTGCGGGTCTCTTATACACGCAGTTCTGCTAACATAAAACAGCGGTTTCTTGCCACCTAATATAAAGTTGTACTTTGTCCAACCGAACGCCATACCCATCCGCCCAGTAAGGAACCCCGCGGGGCACAACTCGGAGGAAGGAAAGGAGGAGGGGGGGGGAGGCGGAACAAGCTCACCGCACAGAGCACAGACCCCAACTGTTCGAAATCACTTCGTCCTCCTGGTCTATTCAATGCACCACTCCGGTCAGTCAGAGAATGGCAAGGCGCCATTGAGACTGTCAGGACTGTGGACTTTGACTAATCTGTGCCGTTTTTCCCTGCCATTGGCTTACGCAGTGCAACCTTTGCATTGTCTGATGTCTTATACAATTGAAGCACGGTATATCTGTCCCAACACTAAACTAACAAGTAGCACTTTTCGATCTTATTGTTATGTTTAAGTACTTAATTTGCTTTAACGATTTCTTCTGTATTATATCATTTTTTACATATCTTGATCAGTGTGTTGTAGCGCTAACATAGCGTTTCTTGAACGGAAATGCTTAAACATAGGATAACATTTGCTCTTTTGAATATCTCTTTATCTAAATATGCTTATCAAGTTACGAAATCGGAAGCTGTGAAACGCTATGATAATTGACAAGCGTCATGTTTATACAGGAACCTTGACACTTTCTTTAGCGTATGTGACGTGAAACTAAGGTATTTACTCGCTAGTGCATTTGAAAACCCTATGTTCCTTTCGAAGAAGCAGAGTGGAACCACTTTGCTTGAACCTCACTGTATTTCAATTAACAATAAGTTGAGGTTACACAAGTCCACCGCACGTCCTTGTACATGCATTGTCCGCTCTTCCAAAACAACCCACTTTCATGAACCATAAAAAACGCAACGACTAATCAAGCCCGGAAAGGAACTACTCCTTCTTTTTGCAGGAGCAAGTGTAATATGAACACTACGAGCAAGATCATGACTATACTACACCACCAGTAACTAGATTCGTGAGCATTTCTGTTCATTGGTTGATGAACATTGGATTGGCAAGAAGTGACGATTGTTTTTTGTTCTGGCGGACCACATAAAGCCATGTCCATATAAGAGGGGCGGGAAAGAATTCTTTCCCGCCCCTCTTATATCCCCTTATACAGCCCTCGTCTAGTATATGGCAGAGGTGGAATTAGTTTGATCTCTTTACTATTGGAATACTTGACTCCGTTCTATACAAATATCCGACTGTTGCTTCATTATCAATTTTGAAAGTGTATTCAAATTTTTAATAGTTCATAGCAGGTGTACAACGTTGTGAAACGGCATAAGGTTGCTGATAACCAGGATTGTCTGGCAAATCGTGTAATTGGCAAGAAACATAATAATACGATTGCATTATAAAGCGACAGCCGGATATTTGTACAGAACGGAGTCAGATAAGCTAATAATATATCTATATTCCGTATATACATTCGTATAATATATCATAAGGCAACCGGCATGCCTTTTCCACCACATTCATTTCAAAATTACCTGGATGTCCACTATGGTGTCCAAAGAAGTCGTGGAAATCCATCACTGAAACACATACTTTCCATTATGATTGTTTTTTTGTAAAGTAACATTTTCCGGAATCGAGGCCTGGTAACCTGTGGAGGTTACTTCAGCAAACACATTTAGCTACGTATTCAAATTTTGAGAAAAACTTTTTCGGACTGCATATTCTCCACTCCCCAAAATACCAACGCTGGTTACTTTCTGAGTAACTCTTACCAGCTACGTGACTTTAAAATATACCATTTTCTCGTCATCTACAAGGTCACAGATCACCAAGCTACGTGCATTTTTCCACTCCCGAGTATCTTTGTTCTTGCCATCTTCTTCAGATTTTTGCTGCCTTCACAGCGTTTCTTCGGTCTATCACCGGGATCCCAGGTTTAGTGTACCTCATTTGCATACAAGTCAAAGAAATTTGCATAATGAACAAAGAAATATGCAAATTTTGAACTGGCGATCTAAGAATAGCTTAGAAACTTTGTGCCTTCAAAGAACGGCAGGCTGACATCTGTCATATCGCCTCGTCACAACAGTTCGGGACAAGGTCAAGACATTCACTTTCCCCTGACTTTCCCTTTTTCCTGACACCATCCGTAATTGCGGTACTTTTGCATGACGAGAGAGAGAGAGAGACGGGAAGTGGTGATGCGGGGGTGGGACTCTTCGAGGATAACTAAACGGCAGCAAAGCAAAGTTCTCCAGGATCAAAGCATTTTGCCTGCCAAGGCATTCCTGAGAGGGCCAGGACGTTGTGAGGCATATTATTCCCCGAAGTTGTTAAAACTGGACTGATTACTTTTCGTGAAACTGTCACTACCAAATGGCAGATCTACTTCTTTACCCATACTATGTCCCAGCAGCTTTATTATTTACAACCCAACATTTTCTTTGTACCTTAAAGTAAATGAAAGTTTGTTACTCTTTGTCAACATTTTCTCTAACTATGTTTCCATAGTCAAGCAAAATCCTTGGTACCACCCCTCCCAAACCTATTGGCCAGTAACATAACCAATGAAAAAGAACCGGAAATCTTTGATATCCCTATAAAAATAGGCCCATAGGTACATCCCATTTTTTACCTATTTGTTCTAGCCACCCAATCCACCATTCACACGAAGTTTGAACCCATAGCCGCCTACTAGATGGCTAAAGATCCCCGGCTATGTTGGCATAATAATACCGCCCGCCAAGGACAAGGTAAGAAGATGTTCGGATCTTGTCAGCTTGTGTTCTGTGGGTGTGTGGCCAACCAGATTACCCGATCCTTGCAAAGTAGCCTCGGATATGTCGCAATACCACTTGACATCATGCAGGTAAACTATTTCGGGCGGTATTACTGGTTGCACATGTCTACTGCGAACACACGAGGTACACACGGTACAGTGTGGCCAAAATTGTACTTTATTACAGTAATTCTACTACTTATTGTTGCCATACTACTGTTACTGCATTACTGTACTGCTGTTACTGCATTAATGCTATTGTTTCTGTAATATTGTTACTGAGTTACGGAATCACTGTTACTGTGTTACTGGTCACTTTGTATCTTGATTGAACATATGTACAAAGTTACTGGAAAAACCCAAACACGTACCTGCTGCAACCGTAGCCGAAGACATGAGCAAGAGGACTCCCGATAGTGCCTCGGCCATCTGTGGAAGTTTATAGAGAAACTTGAACGGGAAATAACATCTTATTGTTAGGGCTCACCCCCGCTACACAATTTTACTAACATATTCATACAAATGAACAGTTAGCGTTGTTCTCCGATATTTTGGGTGGGCCCACTCTGAAAATGGGCAAGTTTTCATATACCATTAGCTTACCGATTTTCAAACTCACCATTAGTTTTCTGAAAATGGGCAAGTTAATGGCATATGAAAACTTGGCCATTTTCAGAACCGGCCCATCCGAAATACCGGAGTTAGTTACACAAAGCTTACAATTAGTTAATATCTTACTCTTATTCAAAGATTAGTAAAACTCTTTTAAAAACCCTTACCGTATCCGTCCGCTTCTCAAAGTCGCCAACAAGTGAGAAGACGTCCGACTCTCGATTCGTCTCTTTTATATTCCCGAGCGCTTCCGCGTTACGCATGGCGTTTTTACGCGGCGTTTTTGCGTCCAATGAGTAATCCATGCCTGTTGTTCTGCTTGTCAATCACAACTGTGCGAGAAGCTTCTTCTTGTAATGATGTCGGCGAGACATGATACCTCATTGCATTGTCTCCAACACTTGTTCGAGGTGAATGAGGTTACTCTGGAGGTAGACAGGCAGAATTGAATCGGTCCGTGTGAATGTTTGGCCAATGCTAATCATGGTCCACCTGTTCAAAATTTGCATGTTCCTTTGTTCATTCATAAAACTCCTTCGTGTTTGTATGCAAATGAGGAACACTCGACCGGCGATCATGAAACGCTGTTGGGCAACTTCGAACTTAACGGCTCCACAATGTCCTGGCTCTCACAGGGCTCTCCACAAGGGGAATGCCTTGATGCCGGAGGAGTTTGCTTTTTTGCCTTGGAGGTAGACACATGAATCACGTCTCTTCTTTTTTCCTCATTCCGCCATTCTCGTTTACTATACGGCGATCGGTGCCTCCAGTCTTGTTGGGATTGAAGTCCTAACCTAGGAATCCAGTAGACCACCCCAAGTCGACTCGTGCACAGAACCAACTGAACCAACTGTAGGGGCATTTGTGCTGAAATGCATATTATACGCACAATGACGTACTAATCAGCAACACCTTGTGGAAACACCGTACAGGTTCACAGCGTTTCATGATCGCTATCTCGTTTGCATATGTACACAAGGAAATATGCAAATCTCAGACAGCTTCAAAACTGCTGTAGTTTGTAGTCGGCATCCTGGACTTGCCGGTTCGACTACATTGTTCTTGAAAGGAAGCGCCTCGCAAGTTACTTGATCCCACCAGTATAGTTTCGATGCAACCGCTAGCCACGAGAGCAAGGGAGTACGATATAATTGCCACGAGCATAAAGTGTGCCGAATTTCCCGGACACAGCGTGTTGCTTACTTCCGCTGGTCTACCGAGCCTGACTTGCATAAATGAAAACTCAAAGTTAAAGCGGTATTTGAATTTGCGTATGAATACAAAGTCGACTTCTCACACAAGATCAAAGGAATATACAAATTTGAAAAAAAGCCAAAATCTCAACATGGATGTATGGAAACCAATGATAGCAAGCACCACAACGATGTGACTGGTTCCTGCAGCATGTTCGGAACCTGAAAGTTCGAAAACGCCCCACTTCACGTGACTTGGTAACAATACCTTCTATGAGAATGGTTCCCGTACAATCAGTCAGTCGCCTTGAAGATAAACACTTACTATTATTTAAAGCGAGGCCGGAAATCGTCAGCTTACAGAAGAATTTGCGTATGTGTATTCCCTGAACACAAAAGTGGCGGGCCCATAAAACACTCATTACGAATTCATATAATAACTTTCTTGATTGTAAGAGTTCAAGTTGTGTTTTGATCCAGGTAGCACAAGTATGATCATGGCTGGCCCAAAGAGGAGAGGGGGTGCCTCATTATGCCCTCGACATGGGATGGGGCGGAGGGGGGATGCCCATTGCCAAGCGCACAGGATGGTCCGGCATATTATGCTCGCTGGGACAGTGCAACTTCCGCCGGTCTTGAATTTGCATATTCCGTCGTTAGAATCAGTAAATCCTTTATTACTGTATGCAAATGAGGTACGGTAGACCGCAGGTAGCAATAAGTTGTACCGGCTAATGTCTCTTTTTGCAGAGACTGTTTGTATTTGTTTATCCTTCTATGAAGTAACTTCTAATAGTGTGGATATCTTATGAGCAACCACCATGGAGATAAGTATTACATCATATCACATTATAGGTGTCTTTGCAGTACTCTGGACATATTTGTGATATTCCACTTGAAAGTTTTTCCTGGATCCGTCGTTTTCGTTAATTAACTATTTTTCTAATTAGTGATCACGGTTTTTGGACAACTTTTTGGTTGCATGAAGGTTTCTCAACCGCATAACGATCTATTCTGAATATTGTATATGTATTAAAGTGAATGTTGTATAATGAATACATATTGTATATACTGTCTCTCAATATTGTACACAACATCCTGGGTGTCTCAGGACGTGAAATGCCTTGACGAGGGATTACTTTACTTCACTTTCTTGTATATTATAGTACAAGTATGTTTACTACATTTCTCGCTGCTTTCTTGCAAGCGGAGGTCATTATCCATTTCTTCTATGATTTCTGTCCGGATCTCCACAGTTCGATTCTCGCCACGGTTTTTGTGCATCTCGCTCTTTGTCACACGAAGCACGCAAAGTTAGCTTTCACTTCTTGACCAATGTGCCAACGCTTTTCTATGTGTTTGAATACTTCTAAAGCTTCTGAGAACCCCATTCGGATAGCTTTCATAAGTGTAGTTACTTTGTAAACAAACACCCTGAAGATAAGTAGTCATAAAGTTGCTATTCTCATACTGCTGCTTCCGCCGGTCTACAGTACCTGATTTGCATACCACTATAAAGACTTTTCTCACACGGATAAAGAAATTTGCATATTTGTGACCGGCGGAAATTGCACTGTCGCAATATGATGTGCATATGTCATATATGTCATAAAGTTGCTATTCTGTCAACGCTTGTTTAGAAACTGTTTTGAACACTATAGAAAACGGAAGGTTCTAACTGTTCTAAAGTTGTTCTTATTGTTAGGAGCAATATTTGGACAGAAGACGCTACATTTTAGGACATTTATGACTTGCAGCGATCACCATCAAAGTGCATACATTGGGCATTCGTTGTTGTTAAGGTCGTTAGCGTGATCCTGACCAATTAGCATTATATGATCGGTCTTCCCTTTCTTGCCTTGTTTATGTACACTGGAGATGGCATCCAGTTGTCCGTTACGCGTTTACAACTTGCTCGTACAATGCTCGGCAAGCGATATTCGGCATGTTAAGCGAGGGATGATCCCAAAAGCGCACAAGCTCATATTTCCGTCAGTGAGCAACCAATCAACACATATTCTGGTGTTTGGTCCTAAATTAGGCAGAACTTGAGACTCATACTGAAATACAGTTACTATTTAGTTCATGCTTCAAGTTATTTTTTGTGCGCAAGTCATTTTGCGCGCTTATGGGATCGTCCCGTTAAGCAAATACACCTGCAGGGACTTGCTTTCAGTCGACTTCCAGGCAAATGTGAGTTCTAGAACCTTCTTCAGAAGTAGCATTCGAGCAAGTTCTAAATACATGCAAGTTTCGCGAACGCATTCATTCCATTAGTGAAGCAACATGCAATAGCTAAAAACGCTTATTGTTAGGTGTCTCCAAGAAACTTTGCAGTTTCAAAATTTGTCCAAAAACGTTTTCAAATGCATCTTTGCCGTTTTTTGCGTACACTACTTGAACACATACAGTTGCCAGTTTGTGACCAATCACAGTTATTTGAACATCCCGTAAAATTTTTTCTATGGAAATTTGGACCTCCTGCTGTGTTTCCAGTTTTCAAAATTTTCGACATCCTGTAGGTTAGTCACAAGTCAGGAGCATAGAGTAAAAAGTTAGTACTTTCCGGCATCCACCCCCTTGATCTTAGAGGCAAAAATATGGATACCCCTACCTAAAATTCCTTGTCTAGTAGTGAATCCAATGTAAAAGACCCGGAAATGTTGGAAACCCCCTCATGAAATTCGCTCCGTCGGTACACCCCCTCCAATTTTTGATTATTTTTCCGCCCAACCGTTTTATTTTATGGTCAGGAATATGTCTGCTTGAACACCATTGTCTCACACTGGGTGTTCCATTGTGGATCTTGTCCGCAAGAGTGGACAAGGTGCAGGAAATCTCAGCGACCATTCCGGGGGGCTTTTCCGATTACTTCTCGTCCAGTGCACGCACTTTACTGCTGCTGCAGCATCCGACTCTCTCTCTCTCTCTCTCTCTCTCTCTCTCTCTCTCTCTCTCTCTCTCTCTCCTGCTATTCCTCCTTTCTCGGGCTACATTATACCATCCTGGCATGTTCAAGAAGATTACGCCATTAAGTGCCTGTGAAAGAAATCGAAGCTCATAGATTCTCGACCATCATAACCATGTCTCCTTGTTTTGTACGCATATTCGTATTTCACACAGAATGGACATTGGGCAGCAATTTTTTGCACGTCATATATGCCCATTATTCCATGTCATACAGTAAAAGTCTGTGAGAGAAAACACAGTAAGGTAAAGTCCCAGCACACGCAGGACTTACCGACTGCCGCTAGCTATGAGGCCCCGATTCGGGGGAACTTTACTTTACTCCATGTGCACATCTTCATTTTCTATGACCGTATTCTGTAGTTCATTAGCGCAGTCCTTTTGCTTACAAGCGTTTTTGAGCTATGCCAGCTTTTGTGGTACGGACATGAGGAAGTCTAAAATTTGCATATTCCTTTGTTCACTCTTCAAGTTCCTGTGTGTTTGTATGCAACTGAGGTACACTAGACCAGCGCTCATGAAACGCTGTTTTACTGACACGATAACAGTTTTCACCTGCACAGTCACGATACGTTCTTTCGAATCCTTGCTGTGAAGGCATTCATTTCGCGAGATCATGCCACATCCTTCCTCCTCCTTGCACCATTCACGTTTATTATACGGGATCGGTTCCACTTGTTTTGACCAGACTGACCTTAACTTGGGAACTCGGTGGAGAAGATCATGCGATATTAACCAGTCGGAAATGCGATTGCAACCAACCGTACATCGAGAACAATGTTATCGATAACGCCGGAGTACCTCGTTTTGTGGGTATCTTAACATTGGAAGCACCGCGTTTTCGGAATACAGAAACGTGACACGTTAATGTATGCTTGACCTGAGAATCCACTGGTAAGATTGGGTAACCATAAGTAAGATAACAACCAGCCGTCACTTTCCTTGTCTCA
>JACMIJ010000793.1:0-15600 GCA_014805365.1 Koerneria luziae
TGAATATGATAGCAAAATTTGAATATTAAGCGACAGACGGACATTTGTACAGAACGGAGTCAGGTAAGCCAATAGTATATACAATGACAAGGCGTGGTCTCTAGAACAAGAAAGCACAAAAATCGTATTGTTATAGCAGCAGATGTCATTAAAAAAGCGTGCTGTTGTGACTCATCAAACTTATTGTTTGTATTACAGCAGCTTTTCTCGAATAATAATTATATGATAGTTTATAGTTGATCGCAGTATCGACGTCTTCTTAAAACTCGCATGTTGTTACTTTCGTTTGTGTAGTATTAACATTTATTCCGCAATCAGAAGGGTTCTTCGGCGGGCGATAACCCTCTTCCATCGGGGGAACATCAACGATATGTATAGTGTATGTGTATGTGTGTGTGTAGTGTGGTTACTGAATTATTTGATCCGCTCTTCCTTCCAGCTGACTATTTCCACCTTGCGATCGACTTGGACTCGGCGGATGTGTTCGTCGCCTCGTCCGCGTGCACGACTGCCACTTGTCTTGGCAGCACTGGTCGATCGATCGATCTTTTTGATCCGAGGTGCACACTCTTGCATCTTATAAGAGACAGAGAGAGAGAGAGAGATGAGAACCAAAAAAGCCAAGGGGTTAAGACATAAACCGAACTGTCCAAACATTATACTAAATAGTCGTGCTACTTCCACATTTCCTTGTATGGCTCACAGAAGTGATGATCCGAGGTACTATTGGCTTACCTGACTCCGTTCTGTACAAATATCCGACTGTGGGTTCAAAAGTGGTATCTTATTGTTAGGATTTTTAACCAATTACCCAAATTCGATATAGGATCCAAATTTTTGGCAACCCTGTGCCGTTTTACAACCTTGTGAACCTGCTGTGCACAATCAAAAGTTTGAATACACATACAAAATTGATAATGTAGCAACAGTCGGATATTTGTATGGAACGGAGTCAAGTATTCCAATAGTAACCACTATTGCATCTTATTGTTATGAGAATCACCTAAGCCCAAAATCCGTCTATGTGATACACTACTGAAGGACATGAAGGCGCTGTCCCCATCCGATGCTAAGAATCGGGTTTTCTGGAGCAGACGTATATCATGTGCGGACCCTGCATCGCGGGAATAACGCAAGGAAGAAGAAGAAGATTACCACCTGTGCCAAGGGATTAAGACATTAACCGATCTGTCCAAACACACTAAATAGTTGTGCTATTTTCACACTTCCTTATATGGCTCACAGAAGTGTTGATCCGAGGTAGCCACTATTGCATCTTATTGTTAGGATTACAACCTAAACAAAGGGGATAAGAAGCATGGCTAGTAATCAGGTAACCACGAAGAAATTTGGCTAGCAATCATGTAGATTAGGTCCTCCAGTATTCTCCCAACCAACTCAATCGAGGTAAAAACCGTGATTCCTCGGAGGCAAAAAGCACGATTTCCTTATATGGCTCATAAAAGTTGCGAGTTTATAACACATGTAGTTCTACTATTCTGGAACAATGGTTTCCCTTTAACTTGCATTTTGTAGCTCTTCCGCAACTTTCGGACCTATCCCCGACTCCAATTACTCCGTATCTGTACATGGCCAGAATTGCAGTGGATATACGGCAACGGACAACATTAATGTATGTTTTTATATTTGAATCTAAGTTGTAAGTTTTTTTCAATGTAAGTAAAAAAGTAAGCTTTTTTTTCAGATTAAGTATTTTTCATTTTATGTATGTAGTTATCTGAATTGCTTAGAGAAAATTGAGATTAAGTATTTATAATTCAGATTAAGTATTTATGTTTTCATTTTAAGTATGTAGTTATCTGAATTGCTTAAAGAAAAATGAACCTTACATTTCAGTGTCTTATTGTCAGACACTCATTCGTGTTTCGGTGTTTGTAACACTTATTTTCTCAACAGGACTGTGAAATGCACTGAAAAAAATATGAGTGTTGTAACAATAAGCACCCATTTCGAGGTTGTGATTCGAGCTTATTTGAGGCTTTTCTCTCTGAAGTATATCAGGGAACTAAACATATAATTGACTTTAAGTTTTTAAAGTCATGTCATCTTGCTTTGTGTGTATAAGGCGCCGCCAAGAATAAGAACCGCCTGGATAAGAACCGCCTGAATGATGAACCCTCGGACAAAGGATAATCAAATTAGCGAGCATTGTTCGGTGGTTCTCATTCAGGCGGTTCTTATCCAGGCGGTTCTTATATTGGGCGGCGCCGTGTATAAAGAGATAGGTTGAGAGGATCGCATGATCAGGTCTTCGGCATCAACACGCATCAAGCGTTCGGAGTGTGCGACATGTACGACTACTCTGCGCCGAAACAGGTACTTGCATGGAGAGTGTTTAAAACACTCAAAATATGAATCTCATTATATTTTGCTGTGAGTATACTCTACGTATTCCAGCAAGACGGATTGCCCGGCATCGATGGTGTGTTCGGTTTGGGCTTGCCGGATCAGTCGAAGGCCGGAATCCCGCCTCCGATCAAGAATATGGCCGGATTGCTGGACGAGCAACTGTTCACGCTGATGGTGTTCAAGTATGTTGTACTACTCAGAGAGAAATAAGCCTTAAATTTTGAGTGTTATAAACACTCAAGCACGGCTTATTTGAGGCTTATTTTTCTCTGAGTAATACTCAAAGAAAGATAAGCATTAAATAAACCTGGATGGTAGTAGCAATGAGTATTCAGTACACTCATTTTTTTAATATTCGGTATTTCGTAACAAAAAGAGCATTATAAACACTTAAGCACTAAAGAGTGTTTAAACACTCAAAATTTGAGGCGACAAATTGAATAGTTTGGCAAATTTGTGTAATTGTAAGGAAACCTAACAATAAGAATTGATTAGAAATAGTCGGATATTTGTATGGAACTGTGTAGATACATCCCATTAGATTCGCCAAGAGGAGCTCTCACCCCTGTCGATACAACCAATACCCATGTCATGAAACAATAAGATGACAAGTTTGACTACACTTTGTGGTAAACTATTCGCTCAATGAGCTCTTATTAGTATAGTAAGTAACAAAGTAAGGTATTCCATTTGAACCTCGTTCTTCGTTGTCAGGGGTCCGCTCGTACCTGGCGGTAGCAGCAACGGACGTTTCTACTTCGGCGCCATCGACGGCAGTTGTGATGTGTCGAATGTGAACTACGTTCCGCTCACATCTGACAGTGCGTGGCAATTCGCTATTGATCGGTTTGTATAATACTATATCATAGTAGTATTAATACTATATCTATATTGTAGTAGTATAAATACTATATCTATATTGCAGTAGTATTAATACTATATTCTGTTTTATTGTTTTAAAACGTCCTTATGCCATCCGACTTTCTTCATATTCGTGATTGTGCAGAAAAGCAACGGGAATTTATAGTCGCTTGTTGTTTTTGCTGACAATGAGAACAATCCCGTTGCTTGTTTGAACAACTTGGTGGAAGGCACTTCGTTAGCGGAAAAGCGGAATCAATAAGGTGAAACTGGTTAATTACACCTTTCCCATGTGAAAAACAATATTCTTAATGAACCGAACAATGAAATGCCACCAGCACGAAATCTGGATTTCATAGAGCTCGAATTCCTGTTCACGGTAATCGTAGTAGTCATAGAACTTCTCGTATGTGCAATTTTGTAAAACTATTGTAATATTAATGTTTATACTAACAATGTAAGCCATTTTGTTTAGTGTGGCAATGGGCAGTTATGCGATTGCGAAGCGGCAGTTGGTCGAAGTCACCTCGCGAAGTATCTTCATCGAGGCACCGGCCGATGCTATGAATAACATCTACGCGCAGACCGGCGCCACCTTCGACGTTAGCGTTAATCAGGTAAGGAGGAAAGTTATTGAAAAAGTAAATAATTGACATCAAGTTACAATGAGCACACTTCCACAACTTGAAACCAGCGATCTAATTGTAAGAATTCCTTCAACGCGCTGCGCCTTCAAGGATAAGAGCAGAACGCAAGCGAGGTAGCAACGTTTGTTTGCGAAAGTGGTGCTACCAAAACTATGAACATGATTTATTCGGTGTCAGTTGCCATCTTCAAAGGTGTTTCTGAAGATGTTGGCTGCCGAATCACGATGCGGCCGATCCACGTGACTCCTTGGGCAGTCCTTGGTTGTCTTCTCGTATCCTCTCGTAACCCATCGTCTCAAAGCTGCCGAAATTTATTGAACATAAAATTGCAAGAAAACGCTTTCTATGATCATTGATGTACTTTGCACCGTCGATGAGAGTGAAATCCTCATAGTGTAGCTTACTTGAGTACCACTACTTCAGTATACGATTGAATGTCGCGGTGCGCTGCCCGATTTGGTGTTCACCATTGGCGGGAAGACGGTATCCGTACCGGCTACGGAATACGCAATTCCGGTATGCATTTGTGAACATAAAATAACGTTGTCAGCAAATTTATGAAATGAAGCATAACAATAAGATTTGAATGTATCATGCGAGAGCCGATACTTGATAGTAAGGATATTTGATAACCAACAGATAAAGATAGAAACTGCAGGAATAAATTTAAGAAAGGCTGATGAAGGGCGATATCTGGTCGTACAATTCGTATTGGAACATGATCCACAGAATGACTCTTATTGTTAGATCAACTATGCTTTTTTTGTTTTGTAGTTGGAGTTAACGAGTTAGAGAGTCTACCCTTCGGCGAGTATTCCTTATTGCACAGTTCGGAGTTAAGGATAATCCACAGCATAACTCATAAACAAACTGCTTTGCTTGTTTGTTTCGAGATTAAAGTTAACAAATTCTAACTCTTTAACTCAAACTTCAAAACAAAGAAAACGAGTTTATCTATTCCCTCGTGTCCACGCAACACTGTCGGTAGTGTAGCCGAGTCAACTCGAGGCGGTCCACTGGGTACCCAGGCTAGGGCTTGTCTATATCTAGACGGGAAAAAGTACCGACCCTGCGAATGCGGGAATGGTGTAAAGAAGAAGAAGCAGAAGAGTTAACGAGTTCTAACTAGTTAACTCCATCTTCAAAACAAACAAAAACGAGTTTGTCTATCAACGAGTCCGAGTTAACGAGTCTACCTTCAGCTTGACTCCTCGACGTGTCTGCTTGCGTTCCGCGAGTTGCTCGGATCCGGATTCGGAGCCGATTGGCGAGTCGGCGATCCGTTCTTCCGCAGCACGTGCACCATCTACGACTTCCAGAGCTTGCGCATCGGCTTCGCGCCGCCCTTGCACTGATCGCAGAGAATAAAGTCATTGGACCTTCTTTGTATTAGGCTCACGAAAATGCAAAATAAACTGTTCCGATAGCAACAACCAATTACATGTTTTTGCTCCTCGTCAACAACATTTTGTGAGTTTCATTACAAACAAATGACTACACACAGCAGTTTTTTTGCATTTCTCACTTATCGGACAATGCAATGAGTCGAACACATCGTTTTCATACTATTGACATACTCGACTCCGTTCTGTACATATGTCCGACTGCTGTTGTGTGATGATATCTTATTGTTATACCTCTTAACAAACACAAAATTTGGTTAAAGTATTCCATTTTCTTTTAGCAATCCTATGCCGTTTTACGCACGCTATCAACTGTAAACAATTTGAATACGATTGCAATTCGACTGTTTTGCGACAGTTGTACATTTGAACAGAACGGAGTCAAGTATTCCAATAATAAAAATAAAGCCATTAGACCTTCTGTGTAGCACATCGTTTTGAATGGGTTGTTTTCAAGACATCTACCGCCATAGTAAACTCTTCCGTTTCCTGTTACCTTTCCAGTGACCTTTTAAACTAAGTTACTGCGAAAGTTCATTGGAAAGCTCACGAGAAACAGAGGAGTTTGCAACCGCGGCTTGCAGGGTGACACAAAAGTGAGCATTGAACTCTGCACTACGGGTGGCCCTAACAATAAGCAACATTGCTTGGAACGGCATCACCCATAAAATATTCCATCGCACAAGTAATTTGGATAAACATTTCTTTTAATTATTCGTGAGTAATATACATATGTATGAATAGCTTTAAAACGCTGTGAATTGGCAATATTGCTAGCTACTGCGGTAGAAAACCCTTTGTTTCCAGCGCCAGCTTTCCAGGGGTGACATTCATAACAGTGAGCATTCAACGCTGCACTACGGGTGGAAGTATTACGTTTTATGAACACAAGTTATTAGACTCACGAAAATGCAAAATAAACTGTTCCGATAACAAAATTCAAATATTATACATGTCTCCGGCCATAGTTAACAGGAATATTTGAGTACCACTGTGTATTCACAGCAATTTTGTGTCTGCTAATTTATCGGACAAATTCGTGAGCCCTATATTTGGATGAACATTTTTTGGACCATTCATGAGTGATATTCAAGATGTTTATAGTAGTATGAATAGCTTCAAGATGCTGCGAATTGGCAATATTACTAAGCAACTGTTTTTTTTTTCTGCTCAATTGTCCACTATTGATTGTCGTCACACACAGTTAGATAACACGATGATGCTATCTTCTCTAGTTATCCTCATTCTTATTCTCTGTATCTCGCGTGGCGGCTGTTATGGCGACCGAGAGGAACACCAATCAGAGCAAGAAAACGCGGAATCCGAAGGTTGGTCTCTTCTTTAGAGGGCGTGGCCTATGGCCCTGATTGGTCAGGCCACCTTGTGTGACCAGTCAGTGCGCGAAGCCACGCCCCGAACCCCAAATTGTAAGAAGATCCCCATACTTCCACTGAGGGGGCCGGGAGCGTGGCCTCCCGCCCTGATTGGTCAAAAAACCTCCTAACAGAGGGGAGGAGATTGGCTGAACAGTCAGGGCGGAAAGACACGCCCCCCTTCTCGCCCAGCGAAATAGACTTTTTTGAATGTAAGAGTAAAGCAAAAATCAACTATCCTCGAAAACTAAAAGTTTGCCCTCTGCATATACGTAGGGGATAGGAGGAGCTGACCAATCAGGGCATGAGGCCACGCCCACTCCCATTCAATGAAGTAGACCTAAACCCTGCCAGGTTCCCTTGCCTCCGCCACCTCCGACCCCGCCTCCAGTGCCACATGATGCTGCACTTCCTGCTTTTCGTCCTCTTCGGGAATCGGACAATATCGACCTGCGATCACATGCAAGTATAAACAATGGTACGGTTTTTTTGTAGAAATATGGGAACTATTGCATGAGTTGCGCACAACGCGACGCGTGCCCATGCGTTGCGTGCTTGGGGTAGTCCATTTTTGTGCTAAATAAGGCATAACTAGTCGAACAATACCATACCAAGGAAAGCTAATGCGTATGTAAACAAGAACAAGTCATACAATTAGTGAGATTCAGACTAGCACTATGGGCGTGCGCAACTCATGCAACAGTTCCAAAATATGGGCTGAAGGAACTATTGGAAAAGCTTCGTACACCGCGACGCGTGCCCGTGATTCGCATGTGTGGGGTAGTCCATCTTGCGTTGTATAGTGCATAAACGTTCAACAATACCATATTATAATGCATGTAAGGCGTAAAATCTTATTGTTGGAGAAATCCAGGATAGCCATATGGGTGGGTGCAACTATTTTCAAGGTTACTATTTCAACTTTTTTTGTTGCACTATGTTTTGAGTCATCATTCATCAGTATTCGCACCGGTAATATCATTTTCATTCTTTTGAATTTCTCTTTGTCTACGCATGCAAATGAGGTTAGGCGCCGCCCAACATAAGAACTGCCTGGATAAGAACCCTAGAACAATGCTCGCTAATTTGATTATCCTTTGTCCGAGGGTTCTTATTCAGGCGGTTCTTATCCAGGCAGTTCTTTTTCTTGGTGGCGCCTGAGGTTACTAAATTGGTGGTTCTGAAACGCTGTGACCAGAGTTCAAAGATCATGTATATGTTTAGGCAGCAAGAAGATCAGCGACGAGAAGGCGATGTCGTCAGCGATGAGCGGCGCCGGCTCGGTAGCGAACGCTGCTGACGTGAGTGCATGCTCTGTAAAAAAAATAGAGAGTGCTTGAGTGTTAAAAACACTCATTTTCTTCAGTGTTATGCTTTCGAGAGTGAAACAATGGTGCGCTATGAGTAAAAAGCGTTGCTTCACTTTACCGCAACTAACCGGTTTTTTTGTTAAGACAATTGGTCGTTATGTTGTTGTTGTTATTCTCTTCTGCTGTACAATGAGTCCGTGTCAATAATCCTTAAGACTTAATAAGTCTTAATCAGACTTAATAAAACTTACAATTAGACTTAATAAGACTAAGACTCGATATACCTCTATCTCACAGGTGATTGCATTGCACGTTTATTGCAGGAAAAATCGACATTGGAAACACCAGGAGACGGTAGCAAGGAGAAGGTGCCGTCGTCCGGTCGACCGTCTTGGGTACGGTACTTATGGGCCGTCGGGTAGATCCCATCAACATATACAATAACCATAGCCTTTAGTTTGACCTACATCATAATAAGAATAGTTTATCCAGTGAACCGTAAAGTATTCTTTGTTGTCATGGGGGAGATCGTGAATTCCTGGTGCAGCGGTTTCCGTCGCCAGGCGAGTCAGATATTGGAAGTGTATGGGAAAGAATGGGTTATGCCCATTATATCTCATGCTCCTCCTCCAATCTTCAAATCCCCATCGGATAATAATACTAACTGCATTAGTGCATGAAACTTAAGCTATGCTCGATTTAGAACCAAAGACCAGGTTGCGTGGCGGATGCATAGGAACTGTTGCATGAGTTGCGCACATCCATAGTGCAAGTCTGAATCTCACTAATTGTAAGACTTGTTCTTGTTTACATACGCATCAGCTTTCGTTGGTATGGTATTATTCGACTACTTAAGCATTATTTCCGCGTAAAATGGACTACCACAAGCACGCAAAAAACGGAAACGCGTCGCGTGTTACGCAACTCATGCAATAGTTTCCACAATTTGTGCAAAAAAAGATTGCACTTTTTTCTTCAGGTGATCGTAATTTTGACGCTCTTACTCACTACGGCTGGATTCTCGTTAATCGTTTGCGTTATATCGGGAGTATTTCTGCTACTATCCATGAACTAAATGCGATAAACATTTCATTTAAGGCATTTGAATCGTGTATGTAGTACAAGCTCAATCTTATTGTTAGTACAGGAAAGTAAAGTTCTCACGAACAGCACAGATATATAAAAATGTTGTTCAAACCGTTTGACTCCTGTGAGCTCGGTTAAACACACAGCTGCGACACAGCACAACACAGCTGCGAGATCGGTTTTATGGTTAGTACAGAAAAGTACAGTTATCATGAAACACACTTCACTATATATTGCTTTCATAAACTGAAAGTGATAAAGCAGTTATTAGACTCATTTCAAGCAAGCAATACAAATTGCGGGTGCCGCCAAGAATAAGTAAGACTCGCCTGGATAAAAACCCTGGGAGAAAGGATAATAATCAAATTCTCGGGTTCTTATTCAGGAACCCCAGAACATTGTTCTAGGGTTCTTATTCAGTCGGTTCTTATATTTTGTTGCTCCAGTTGCGAGATCGATCTTATTGTTAGTGCAGTATGTCAAGGACTGCAGGCGTTCGCTGAGGGAACCGGAAGTACAGTAAGGTAATTTCACGAAACACACAGTACGTTGCTTTCGTGAACCAATAAGTACGATAAAGATATTGTACAAGCCCGTCGTGCCTAACAGTAAGGGTCTTCATCACGCTTGACGTTCAATGTCGTTTGGAAAACCTGCCGCTTTAGTAATCGCCTTCAATTCGGGACCTTTACTCTATGAGGTGACAAAGAGTAAACATGCAAGTCCTTCGCTAGTTCACGGAGAGGATCTCGCGGAGTGGAGGGGATTACTGCCGCGGCTAGCGATGAAGTGGCTTAGTGGCAAGAGTTTGTGCTCTCATACGCAGAGGTCCGGGGTTCGACACCTCCAAGCGACAAATAATTTGTTCCGCCTACAGGTGTGTACACTGTGGAATCACATTTGTGCGTGAGAGCTGGATGTCGCATATTTCACAAGTCGTGTCATCAATACAAGCTGGGAAAGCTGATCGTATTGTTAGAAGATCATTGAAAATCATTTATCATCATTTTATAAGTAATTGTTATACCAAACTCCCTGTCCCTATAAGAGCATTTGCCTTATAACCAAATGCCTTGGAACTTGAATAAAGATTTAAAGATTTAAAGAAAAGTTCTCCAGGTATCGCACAACATGTTGCTGCTGTCGACGCACAAAAGGCAAAGGCAATGGCAAAGTCGCCCGTATTCAAGGGGCATTTCGCCTTGCGGGTAGTCCTGAGAAGGCCCGGACGTTGTGGGGGGCTATTCAAGTCCGAAAGTGTCCAGTCATTCGCACGGACCGATTACTCTTCGTGATACAATTATATCACTACCAATTGCCTGCCCCGGAGGGATAACACCTTGGTTGGGTAGGGGCGTGCCGGGGGTCGAACCCAGGTCTTCTGTATAGTGTAGAGCGCCTTCTGGCACTACACCACTTCGCCTGTCGACGCACAGTAATTAACAATAAGTTGTAAGCGATAGCTCTTCGAACAATAAGATCAATCTCGCGGTTACACGATTCAAGACAAAGAGAATTCGAGTCCGTGGGAAATAACGCTTCTTCGGCATGATATAAACCAAGGTCTGCTGCGTTAGTAAACCCGCAATAATCACACCGTTTTTTACGCTGTTCATGAACCGCTGAATAAAAATCTGCGTATCGCTTACAATTAGTTCTTTCCCCAAATCTCTTGTATTCAAGAGAACGGTGGCTACGAAACGCAGTTATTATGTCACAGCTATACTACAACGAGATGTGGTAGTAAGAATTCGTAGTGCACGTCAAGCTCACAGTTCACAGTTTACACTTGTCCTCCGGTCACGTAATATCCACACTGTGACTAGTCACAGTTATTTCAACATAATGTGAAATGTTTCTATGAAAATTTGGACCTTCCGGAGTGTTTTCAGTACAATATTTTCGGCATCCTGTAGGCTAATCACAAGTCAGGAATATGTCTGCCTCCGGTCTAATATTTGCGGGTTCCTTTTGTGTGTTCCTATAAGGGAAGCCTTCATAATCGTATGCAAGTCAATTGCTGCAGACAGGCAGTGGCAATATATGTTTTGTAAGCGATAATGCCATTTCAAAGAGAGGACTTAGCAGGGACATAACAACACGGGTGTTTACGCAAAATAGGCAATTTGCCTGTATAAACGGCTCATTTTTTGGTATAATGTGAATGGGACTGTCTGTTCCTGCAAAACATGGTTGATCGAAATATGAACAGCGTTTGATGCACAAATGCTACGGGCGGATCTCGTTGTGTAGACGCCTCGTTTTTGTGTCATCTTTTGCATGAACTAATTGTAAGCAGCGGCTTGTTTTGGAAGTATTGTTTCGAAATATGCGTTCGGAAAGGTGCATTAGAACCAAGATACCGTACTGTAAAGCGCGTAACCTTGCCGACATTCTAAGACCGTAATCCAGCACAACGACACTGCCTTTTGCATCATATAGTTACTTCATTTGAATGTTAAGATACAGAGGTGTTGAAAAGAATAATACAAAGATGACATAGGCATTTTTGGCGCGAAAACAATCGATTCAAAAAGCGGTGAAGTATTGATGCTGTCTGTATCGGACGGTGTGCAGTGACAAACCATGCGAGATTCTCAATATGAATTGGCAAATGTTTTCAATTTCATAGAAAGTTTTTGTTATAAACACTGTCGTACTATAGGCATGCCTGACTCCGTTCTGTACATATATCCGACTGTTATTATATGATCATATCTTATTGTTAGGTTTCTTACCAATTGCCCAAATTTGCCAAAGTATTCCAATTCTTTACAATTCCAACAACGTAACACGTGCGTATTGCAGATGCTGCTATTCGTTCTTCTGGCCTCTCTCGCTTCTGCAGCTGCAGCCGCAATTGGCGTATGTTTACTAAAATACAGTAGAATACTTTTTTTCGCCAACGGAGTTAATGGGGGCCGAAACCGTGAATCCTTGGAGACAAAAACACCATTTAATTTTATACTTACCACGCTCACAGAAGTTGTGGATCTGTTATACACGCAGTTCTGCTAATACATAAAAACGGTTTCTGACCTCTTTTAAGTATTCAATGGTAAGCACACATTTCTATTGTTTACGAAATGGTTTTCCAGGTCCAATCGACATCCGTCAAGGGCTTACTGTTGTGTAATGGTGAACCGGTAAACTACAACGCCAAGCTGATGCTGTGGGCGACACAACAAAAAGGTTTCTCAGAGAAAAAATACGCCCCAACTTTTTAGTGTTTATGACACTCATAAAAAGAGTACGATAAATTTAGCACTCAAAAAATGCGCAGTTCAAACACTGAAGCAACTATTCAGGCTTATTGAGGTTTTTTAAGTTGCCACGAGCCTTTGGAGTTTACCATTCCTGCCAGAACATTTGCTGTTATTGAATAATGCTAAACGTTGTTACAAAACAATTACAAAGTAAACATCGCTATTCTGTTCCTTAAGCGTTAGAGCGGGACTTTATGGCGAAGGCAGAGCCAAGCGACAACGGAGAGTTTGTGATCTCCGGAGCGAACGAAACCACAACCACGATCCAACCGAAAGTGGAGATCTACCACAAGTGCAACCATGAAGGAGTACGATCCATAACACACCACCGCATCCACGGAGCCGACTTCCATGAGAGTGCACTTTTACCCCACCTTTTTGAGCACAGAAAGCATATTTTAGCCCACCTTTTGAGCAGTTTCTGCATTTTTACGTGGCTTACCCCTCCTTCACATACGCAAACTACTACTACATACTTCATCCCTCCTATGGGAGAGTCGGCTCCGATGGAAGCATAGCTATGATCCATATTCATGGCAACAATAAGATTTGTGTATACAGTAACGGTCAGATTTTTGTACAGAACGGATGCTAATAGTAACGGTAAAGTAAAGTAAAGTAAGATTCTCCCGAATCCATGCTTATTCCCTTGCGGGGATCCTGACGACGCTGGGAAACATAATTAACACTGCAAAATGAGTGTTTTGTACACTCAAGCACTGTTCAGACTTATCTAAAGCTTTTTTTTCTTTGAGTACTATAGGCCGGCGGAAGTACTATTTGCTTACTTGACTCGGTTCTGTACAGATATCCGACTGTCACAGTATGATTTAAACTTATTGTTAGGATTCTTTCCAATTACACAAATTTGCAAAAGTATTGAAATTTTTCGCAACCCTAAGCCGTCTCCCAGGCTTTGAAACTGTAATGAACTGTGAACAGTTAGAGTTCGCTTATAAAACTGACTATATAGCGACAGTGGAAAGAATCCTAACAATAAGATTTGATCGCAAAGTGATAGTCGGACATTTGTACAGACCGGAGTCAAGTATTTCAATAGTAACATTCTGTGTCATTGTGCATTTCTTCGTGTTTAGGAATTACTGTGCATTTGCTCATTTCAGATCTGCTACAGGAAGGTTACGATTTACGTGAAGCACCCTTTCGTCTCGATAGGAGCGATTCCTGAGAAGGTAGGAAATTCCTTCCTTTATTAGTTAAATTGGCTACAAAATCGTTATTTTGTAAAAAAAAAAAGTGCATATGGGCATACACCCAACTTCTGTCAAGTGGGTAAGTATATTTCTTGTTGGCATATCTGATTCCGTTCCGTACAAATATCCAACTGTCGCTAGATGGTCAATTTTGTAAGCGTATTCAAATTTTTCACAGTTACAGATTGAACCAAATGGTGGGGGCTTGGCTTCGAGAACACGAAAATTCGCATTTCCACTTTGGACCTATCTAATAGCAACGCTTTTTTTGAAAATGATTATCTGTACAGTTTGAAACATCGAGATTGCAGGTTTTGGACATTGGCAAGTTGAACCTTGCTGGGAAGTTTTCCGGCGAGAGCATCGACTGTGTCAACTAGCAACTGCAGATTCATTGCCGCCCAAAATAAGAACCGCCTGAATCTAGAACAAAGGCAAAGGCAAAGTCTCCCGTTTTCAAGGCATTTCGCCTTGCGGGTAGTCCTGAGAAGGCCAGGACGTTGTGGGGCAATTTAAGTCCGAAGGTGCCCAGTCATTCACACGGAATCTAGAACAATGCTCGCTAATTTGATTACCCTTTGTCCGAGGGTTCTTATCCAGACGGTTCTTATTTTTGGCGGCGCCTCATATTCGCATGCGCCAATATACAACAACTCATTTGCATTCGATTACAAGGGTTGACTTTCCCGGATATTGAGATGTGCAAATTTAACATCGGCGGAAGTTCCACTGTCTTAATGTCATGTGTTAATACATATTCTGTTGTTCTTACACTTGACACTGACAACATGTGCTGACAATGAGAACTACATACTGTGCTATTATAATTAAAGAAGGCCAGAAACCGTTGTTTTAGCAGAACTGTGTATAAGAGACCCGCAACTTCTGTGAGGGGGGGGGGCAGCTATATAAGGAAATGATTTTATTGCCTCCTCCGAGAATTCACGGTTTCCGGCCTCCTTAAGCAGCTGTTGGCACCGCTGTGGAGCCATATAACATCCGCACTGTGACCAATGACAGTTATTTCAACTTCCTGTGAAATGTTCCACGGAAATTTGGTCCTCCTGGACTGTTTCCAGTTCAAAACTTTCGACATCCTGTACGTTAGTCAGGAACATGTCTTTGTGGAGCGTGTGCTCCCATTGCAACTCACTGTTCCAAAGGAAGGGTACAGGAAATACACAGTTGCGCTTGTGAAAGATGCCACAAAATACACGCGAGCAGAAAATATTGAAATATGAGGTGTAAGATAGCCCTATGAAGCTTAAAAGAACAGGTAGACATGGAAACCTTGTCGATTGGCGATTACTCTACGGCACTTCGTCATCCTGCGACGTATTGCTTTGAAAGCGTTCACAGTTCAAAGGATTGACAACTTTTCCATTCTCCCTATTAAAACAGCCATAATAAGAGAAGGTATGATCCCATAAGGGCACAAAATTATCTGACTGTATTTCAGTATGAGTCTCAAAATTACGCTCAATTTAGGACCAAAATACCAGAATGTATGTCGATCGGGCGCCTATGCGTTTATAATTTGCGCGCATATGGGATTGTCCCTAATTGTAAGAAAATATGTGTGGTGGCTGGTGTCTCCACTGTTTCTGGCCACATTGCATTTTTGAGCCTATTTTTACTCTACTAGCCGTAGGCTATGGGTAGCCCAAAAAATACCCCCGCTCCTTGGGGAGGAAGATAATTGTGCATTTGTCTCGCTTTTGAACCCTTTTGGGGGAAGTGCTAGCCTTTGAGCTGGTCGTGAGCCTCATTCCCGCTAGGGTACCCTTCACGGTAAAATATTGCTCCCGAAAACTTATTCTCAATTGCACAGTGTTCAAACGTTGCTAATTAGTATTTACATTTACTCTCCAGATGCGAAAACGCAGCCTAAAAAGGACCACCCAGCGCGCCCGCGCGCACTATCTTACAATTATTAATCGCGCCAAAAATCGATAATTGCAAAGTCTGCAGGGCCAGTTGCAGACTTGCATACTGAATAACAGTCAATATTCCTTGTTTTGAAAGCATAAAAGCATTTACAGTCGCGTTTCTCAACTTTCATAACAATAA
>JACMIJ010000794.1:0-15578 GCA_014805365.1 Koerneria luziae
TCTTAAGGCTTCCCATTATCACATGTTGAACAATACTGTCTAATAGCGCTTTATTCAAATTTCAGTTTCTCAATCCAAATAATTGTTACGATCTTTTGCATGCTACTACCGCAACTCTACTGGTACAAGTTTGGTGGCCACTAAATTGGTGCATTTTGAAATCCCATGGGTGAAACATAAAGATAACATTTACTGTTAATAATATGTTGCTGAAGATAATCAAACTGCTTTGCGAAAAAAACGTACCTTGTGGCTGTAGATAAGCGTTTTGTTGTGGAGCAGAGTACCCATTGGAGGAAAAGGGGGGATGGGCGGGCACTGGAGGACCTCCGAATGATGGTGGAGGCTGATAAGCCATTCTAAAGTGATTCAATATCAGAGAAATAAGATCGGAAGGAATTTAATTAACTTTTCTCTGTACGATTAGTTCAAGTTAGTCAAAACCGCGCTCCAGGCGGACTTCCATGTCAGCGGCTACGGTAATTTAAGCTGTTGAAAAGGGTGATCGCGTTGAGACACCGCGGCATTCAACTCGGTCACTAAAAAGCAAACATCCCTTATATAATTTTTGACATATTTTTGAGATAGTTTTACAATTTTTTAATTCCCAGCCATACTTAATGCAATTACGCCGGTTTACCGTACTTTAGATGCATTCTTAATTTTCTTTTTTCCCTCTTGCTGTTGGTTCTCTGCTGTATTTTGCTTTTATACTTCAAGGCACATGCGTCGGGCAAATTAATAACCTGATGCAAATTATCATTTAGATTGGCGGTTTGTCATCGACTGGTCGACGGCAAACCGCCAGTATGTGCTTGGACGCGACGAAAGGTTGAGTTTTTCGTGTGTGTCGCACAAGGTTAATTGCTAGATAATGTCTGGTAGATGTTTAGTTGGATATGCGTGAGCAGTTCGCTTTCTCTAGGTCGTCCACCCCATATACCCACTTCCCAACAGTTCACTCCTTCCAACCACGTTCTCCTTTTCTCTTGTTAATTGCCACTTTTTGTACGCGCTGTTTGTGTTCCTCATCTATTGATATACACATAATTTTATTTCTAATGTATTGTTACACCAGTGTTACGTGCGCGTTTGGTTTGCTCGTATAATTGAATATATTTTCTATGTAAATGAGTAATTGTAGCTATATGGACGCAGTCGTGTAATATACGATGAAGAACGTAGAAGAGAAGGAAGTCGCCTCGCAGCCATTTTGTGATAAGAAGGCTCTGAAATACGAGAAGAACGTGGTGCACGAATTCGACGTGCAATGCAAAGGTGTGTTTGGGTGTTGGTGGCACATAGCATATGTCCCCTTACACATGCCTTGTCCTCTCAATTCACTGATCGCATGTTCCTTCAATTATCATTCCCTTGATTCGGGAATGTGACATGGCACTGTGTGCTCCTGTTTGGCAACAGTCTATGGAAGGTGGGTTTCTACT
The DNA here is from genome assembly GCA_014805365.1 of Koerneria luziae. NCBI lineage: Eukaryota > Metazoa > Nematoda > Chromadorea > Rhabditida > Neodiplogasteridae > Koerneria > Koerneria luziae. Next base: position 1,446 of record JACMIJ010000794.1, read on the forward strand.
TGATAAGATGGTGCAGAGAAAGTAGAACTTATTCATGAAATAGTATTTGTTTCTATTTGGCTTGTCGGGATGTCGTTTTTACAGACATCCGCAACCAATTGGGGGAACAGCTGAAATGTTTCGCGGATCGCACAGAGACACAAGTGGCCGTCCTCTCCGAACTCGAAGATTTCATGAAAAAACGAGGCGAAATCGAAGCGGAATACGCATCAAAACTGGAGAAACTTGCAAAGGGAATGATGCAGAAGCAGAAGCTTGAGAAAAACAAGTCTGTTATATTCTGAGACAGTTTCCATGACCATTATTATCATTCGAATTAGCAATTTAACATTTTTGGCTACTTATTGCCCATTTTCATCTTGTTTAGGAGCCCAACACTTCCTGTAAATTATATGTTGCTAGTATAGTAATACCAAGGAACTGTCGTGTTTTTGTTGCAAATTTACGGTTTCAAAGATATTATGGTTTTTAGTTTGTAACGCATTTTAGAAACGAAAAACAAACAGCGGCTAACTGTACCTTCGGTTTCTTGTTTAACGAAGGAGTAAGCTCACTTTCTAACCACTAAATACAGTCTTACTAGCCTGTCACAGATGTCCTTTGGAACATTATCACAAAAGTTTATTACTTGTATTTTACAATCACATAGTAGAAACGTCTGTGGCGAAGAATAGGGGCATAGTACATTTACCGAAACACCGCGCACACGCATATTCCGTTTGCAAGTATGCTCTGTTTGTTCTCAAAGTATCAAAGCACTCTGGAAAATTGCACCGGAATGCCACCAAACAGGCACAAACGTTTAGAGGTGCCTCCAACAAGTTTTACGGTGACTGTTTGGGAAAAATAATTTAGTGGAACTCCCGAGGTTTGGTGGGATCTTTCGTAAATTTCACATCTCTTCAAAACATGGTAATTTTCCCAAAAAGTTTGGTGGAATTCCCGAGGAAGTTTGGTGGCACTCCGGTGGAATTTTTTTCAGAGTATCTTTTGATCTACATCCGTGTTGTGGGATGTCACACGCGTACATGGCCTAGGTTTGGGGGCATAGCACCAGCTCGACACCACGAGACGCAAAAAAGTGCATTCGATCCTTCTTTAAGTCTTATAGTCCAGTCAAAAATATGCAACAAGTTTTTAACGACATTTTCTTAGTAGAACTAGGGAATTACCCAGTTTTGCAACAAGATTATGCATTTTGGTATTGTGATTTTTGGCCTGAAAATGTTTTTTGAGTTAGGAAGCCCATAATGAGCTACTGAAAACGCTATTGGAAATGATTCGGTGTTTTATCATTTCAAATGATCGTAAACAATAAGACGCAAGGTTCAAGAGCGAACGCAGAAAATTACCCACAACTAAACTCCATTTGGCCTATCCGAACACTTTAAGAAAGTTTACTTCTGTGCACGCGAAAACACGTACGCTAATTGTAAGATATGAATTTCATAGAATTATTTATCCCTTTGGCTTTCTCGATGTCGATTTGCCTAATAGCATTCCAATATCTTACCAAGAGCACTGTGAGTGATGGCAATATAAATGTTGTTCAGACGAGAGGGATGGTCTCTGCATGCATCATGTACTGCGTGGCAGACCATCGTGGATGATACACGAGCAGAAGCTGCCCACAGGAACAAATACGCCAACCTCCTGTCCAAGCATGCAATACAGTCCATTGCTACGAGGAGCGAAGATGTACAGAAAATGGGAAAGAAGTGCCGCGAAATGGCTGCCCTTGCCCACACCGAATTGAACAGGGTTCTATCCGAACTGCATACTGCCATGAAGACATACCAAGTACATCATTTGCATTATTATACTGCTTGTGTGGTCCAATCAATGCATTGTGTCGATGTTTTGCCCTTACTTGTGGTGATAGAGTAAAAGGTGTTTTTGTTGTGGCGAATACCTTGATTTCAAAGGCTAAATGGGAATGTCCTACCAAAATCTCTTGGCCAGTAACGTAGCCAATGAAAAAGAATGAAATATGTTGGATACGCCGTTCGTAGGTACACCCCCCCCACTTCAATTTTTGACTACTCCGCCCTATATTTTCTTTTATGGTAATGTGTTTAGATCGTGCACGGAGAGGCACAAGCTGCCGAGAAGAAGATGCGAATTTGCGAAGACGAGAAACATAAATGTGAGAATTCTCGTGGATCGCGCACCACAATCAGCCGGAAACAACGGAATCTCACCAAAGTATTTACAAGGGTTTGTCTTGCCTTTGTCTTGCCATTCAACTTTCACCCATCATAGATATAATACATAAGCGTTCCTCTTATTGTACGGTCACCCCCCCCCTCTTTTCCTTGATGTCTTGCCTATCAAAAGCATCTCCACGAAATAGTCCTGGGATATGCTTGTTTCATGAAACGGGTGACCCCATGTTCCTAAAAGAGGAGGAAATGTATACTTACAATTAGAGTAGGCCAATTGATACGACACTTGATCGTCGGAGAGTGAGAAAAGTACTGTGAGTCGAATCGGTGAGACTGTCGAATGAACAAACAGTCGATTGCGTAATCGACGATGGAAATCTAACTTTTCAAATAAAAGGAAAATTGTTTTTTTGAATGCACTAATGGACAAATTTGATCTACTCTTCGAGCAAAAGAAGAGCTTTATGGCCCCTTCTTCCTGTTGCAAGCGGCAGCCTTACTCGGAAGATGCTCTCTATTTGACATGTTTATAGCGACAAGCGAAGTGGAATGAAATGAACACCCGATGTGCCAAGGCGAGGAATGAATATATTCTGTGTGTGAATGCCGCCAATGCTGGTATGTACTTGTACTCTTTCATGTATGTTGTAAGAAGAATGTAACACTCGAATATTACTCGAATATTCAGCGTCATAGGAAAAAAGTGTCCGGACATGTCCGTAGTACCTCCCGCCGAAGGCGACAAACGTCGGACGAATTTAAATCATGAGTATATTGCTTTTTGCTAGCAGTGTTTTCCTATCTTTAAGCTATTTTCAACGTGGAAGATAATAACAAGCGTTTTTATTCAATTCCTTGCGCACCTCCCACTGGATCCTTCCGCACCTCCCGTTGACCCCTCTTGTCCGGACCCCTTTTTCTTATTTAAGCGATATTTGCATAAGACTTTCTTGTTTGTTTTCAGCTCTACACAAATTCTACGCAGATGACTTATCATCTGTTGTCGATTGTTCCGACCTTGGAATGGATTTTTGGCTGAGATGTCTTCTAGGTATGGTTGTTTATTCCCTGATTCTTCAGGGAGAGTGGTGACCTGTCGGAAGGAACTGGCAGTGCGAGAGATGACGTCATTGGCAGACATGCAGACTCTCACGGATTCCTTGGACTCACGAGCAGACAAACAACGTTTTTTCGAAAGTCGGCCTCTCGTGTTCATGCTCCCCAAGTTGTTCGAATTTAGGTGTGCATGTTCTTTCCTATTTACATCTTCAAATTAGGCTTGTGGCCATCTTATTGTTAATCTTCTACTTATTTCATTTTGGACTTTCCTTGCAAATGAATGATTCCTAGAAAGCGAATGCGGTAGCAGAGTTCTCTTAATGGTAAGACTAGTTTTCTTGATTGGCACATGTTGTGATGGTCCTTATTTTGATTAAACGGCCGTCCCCTTTTCACAATTGCCAACCCCTGTTCGATATTTCTTCCCTAAGTCTGTCACTTGTTTCTTTTCTTGGTTTTCCATGCACCGTAGTCCATTATTGGCCTGTTCCTGTATCATTGATTGCAATTGCAGACCTCGAAAGGGCGACGATTGGAGTACGGTAACAGCCGTAGACGGATTAGCAGTGGAATTGGATCAGAGAAAGAAACAAATCGAGAAGAGATTGGAGGGACTGCGATTCGAGAGCGACGAGGTCTTTCCCTTCACAATCAGCTACATTTCGTAATCCTCAAAGACAACATTTGAAAGTCTGTGCCCAACAAGTTAGGAAACAATGTCTAGACATGCCATCCCCCCTCCCTCGCTGGCGATAGGAAATATGACCACAAGTTGCTTTGCTAACTGTCGAATGTGGTTTAAAAAATGCGGGTCGCATTATTACTACATTTCTCCACAATCATGTTCCGAAATTAGTTTTGCTTATTTCTGTATTCACGCCTTACGCAAAAGTGTGGTGTACCACTTATCATAGAACGTATGATAGTTCAGTTCTGCTTCCTATTAAGCCTCGCCCACTTCTAGTGATGGAAAATAATCTACATCTGGCATATTATTCTCCCCATGCAATGGCATTCTGTCGACGAACGTTTTCTGGGTTGTTTTGCCGTGTTGTGGTTGTGATGGGCGACACGTGTTGGTTGAGGTGTGGAAGACATTGGAAGCATCGGAGAAACAGCTGTTCGCCCTGTACTCGCAGGAGGAGAACGAGGATCATGTGAAGTGGCGATCCGACCTGGCCGTTACCTTCAGCTACTATCTCAAGGTCTTTTCCCGTCCTCAACAAGAATCGCAGTGTTGCAGAAATTCGAGTACTTCCTATTGAACGGGAACCTGATCGAGAGATTGACGTCTCGGTCGACTTCCATCGGATCCGCCTTGGGAACCGTCCCTCCCGAACTCGCCATCACTGCCAACACACGCAGGAAACCGAAGAAATGCATTCTCAATGCCGATCGACCCCGTCCGAAGTCCGTACAACTATATGTACTCTTGTGTATCAATGCCATCTCACTCATGTAATACGGATTGCGCATTTGTAGGTTGTTCGGATCGTCATTGGAAGAATATGTCGATTTGACGGGTGAGGAGATCCCGCTGATCGTTGTTTCCACCATCTCTTTCCTCTCGAAATATGCGCTACGGTATGTGTTTTCCCTGTTTGCCACAATCCTTGGTTGACAGACAACAAAAGAGAGAGGCTGGCGATGGAGTAGTCAGCTGTTCTTCGTTTCAGGCACCAGGGTCTGTTCCGCATTTCCGGGTCTGCGTCGGACATCTCTCGTTTCCAGAAGGCGTTCGAGGCGGGGGTCGACCTCGTGTCCGATCTCACTGACAGCAGCGAGGCGAATAGCGTCGCCGGCGTGCTCAAACTATATCTCAGGTACGTTCAAATCAATATTTTCTCAACTACCGTGCATTTGCAATCAGTGGAGAAGTTATATTGTGTCCCATATTGTATGCTCTAAACAGGCGAAGTCTTGTTTGCATCGAGTTGCAATCCTTTTTGCCCATCATCTGACACACTCTTTTCTTTTGTCGCAGCAGGCTGTTCAGTGTGTCATACTGAAAAGGACTTGACAAGACGACCATTGGGGCTGCGCAAGGAATTCCTTTTTCGTCAAATAGAAGAAAAGTAGAGAAATAGAACTTGAATGAAACAGAATCAAGGTTCCCAGACGTCGCTTGGAAAGAATATCGCGCGCCCTATATAAGTACTTGCATAAAAGTTTATGCTAGGGGAATTTTTTTTTGCGAATAAAGTTGTATGGAAACCTTGGATATATCTCCTTACTTATGTAATGTGTTTGAGGGAGTTGCGGGAGCCGCCCTTCCCGCTCTACCTGTTCGACCAGTTCACGGATTGTGTTCGATGTGAACAGGAATACGAGTTCATCGAGAGGGTGAGTGGTCAGGGATCATTCTGATTGTGTGTAGGTTGGTCAGCTGATCATCCGTCTCCCTCCGGCCTCCATTCGCCTCCTTCGCTACCTCTTCGGATTCCTCTCCCATCTATGCGAATATGCCGACGAGAACATGATGGAACCACACAATGTCGCCATCTGCTTGGGACCGACTCTCCTTCCCATCCCAGAGGGCAAGGACCAGGTACAGTGAACTGGCTAGACTGTAGTCGACATATTGCTTATATCAGGCGCGGGAATGGCATGGCAAGCGTTTTAGACTCTTCAGCTCTTTCTACTTGTGTCCCATGTTCGAAGTGGTTGGCACGAGTTGCATTTTATTCAGTATATAAGTGAGTGAAATGAGCACCGGCGGCTGCCCTTCATTCTGTGGATGCTCTTCGCTTGGAATGGCGACGGCAGCAGCTTCAAGTTTGTGGTCGGCTCCCGATTTTTCGTTTGTCATTCTTGATCCGCTGTCTGTGAAAGAAGTGCAAGATGCACCAGAAGAGGTGATCGCCATCCCAGCGCGAGATGACAGAAAACAAAGGAGAAGATGCCCATGTGATGAAGTGCTGCGCCAGGCTTGGTGATAATAAACAACTCGACGCTGTGCTAGGAGGCTATGACTTCCTCGCGTTATTCCCCGCAGCTGGAATTCCTCGTCTCCGCACTTTTCCATCCAGGACTTCTTCCGGTTGAAACCTGCGATGCGCAGGACGGTGTCTTGAGCCACGGTGCAGTCTGCCTTCTCGTAGCTTCTCCATAACGAGGCGACTCCCATCCGGACATCCATGTTCCTCTCCTCGCCCTCTCGCGTGTCTCCGAGTGACCAACAGATCATCTTCATTTGCATTGCGTGGAGGGAGTTCTCTCTTGTCGGCCAGCATTCTGTTCCGTACAGGGCGACTCTCTGTAGATAGATAGATAGATTTATACGACATATCGAAGTATGCGTTGTTGGGGAGGATGAGAGATTGACATAATAGTATAAGGAAAGGGGAAGTGTATAAAAGGATAACTTATTGGTATATATTATCAATATCACGCTGGATCATAGGCAGAGTATGCCATTTTTCGTATTTATAACAAACATATTGTATGTATAGTTGGTGTGTGTGTTGCGACCATGGAAAGATCTGTACATCTTTGACTTCAGTCGAATGGGCATTCTTTTGTCGTAAGGACTGCAATCCCCATCGGAATGGATGCTTCATGCGCTAGGCGAAGCTATTCGTTGTGGTGAGGGGGCTGCACATGTATGTGCAGTCTTGTGTGAGAACATCCGTCTCGTTTAGACTAGGATAACTGACTTGAGCACCTTAGAACTTCGGGGTGGTATTCGTACACACGGGTCGGTTCTCCGGGTAGATTGTGTTTCCATTTAAATGTCATTGCAGGTGTTCTACCACAACTTCGTGAATGAGTTGGTTCGCGCCCTGATTGTCCACCACGAGGCGGTCTTCCCTTCCGTCGACGTCTTCCCCGGTCCCATCTACGACCGCTTCGCATTCGTCTGTCAATACGCGGATGGAGAGGAGAACGAGACGGATGACGAGGAGACGAACGGCCGACAACCGGAGGGAAACCACTCCAACTCCCTCTCCAGTCGCTCCTCCGCCCATTCCGTCCAACTCGACACTGTCCGCGTGTCCGCTCCTCCCGATCACACCCTTCCGCTCGACCGCGTCCTATCCCCCGACAGACCCGTCTGGCAGATCAAGGATGGCCAGGTGCTGTCCACCCCGGTGTTCTCGCTTCGCGGACAACTGCATCATGCCCGTCGAGAGGAGGACAACGGAGTGACGACAGTCAAGGTTCGGCCTGTTCATCAGAATAAGCAGCATCAGGTGTACCCTCCAATCGATGCGAGGACAACTCCGATCACAGATGAGTTGAAGAGACTCTTCGCCGACCAACCCCTGTCCGATGCTCCCGATCTGGTGAGGGTGTCGATGGTACGGGGACGAGTCTCCCCTGCCAAGTCGCCCGATCAACTCTCCAGTGTCCTCTCACAACTGAACGAGGTCTCCTAGAGAGATAGTATGTGTTTGCAGATGATGAGGGAGCAGCTCTTGTTATCACTGATGTGATATGTCTCTTTGCCTTATTACTTGTTGATATCCAACCCGTCATATACTATGCTTGATGACCATTGCTGGGCCGTTCTCGGCTCCTCGACTTCGTTCTTTCATTCCTTGTTTTGCTTTCAGTGTACATATTGCGCCGCGGGTCGAACCCAATCTGCTTTATGCTTTCAAGTGCATATATCTAGTATTAATAAATGTATCATATGGTTTGTGTGTTCGTGTTGTGGGATAACTGATGTTCGTTCTGATACTTCCATCGGGAAACATTCCGGAGTTGGTTTGAGTGAGGACCCATCATGATACTCGTTTCGGATGCTCCGCGTGCTCCGTTCCTCTCTCCGCCTGTTCCCTCCCGTTGACGTGGCCCTCCAGATCCTCCCTTCATCGTCCATACACTCTCCCCCAGAAGACTTCTCTGGTTCCTCTGCGTCTGTCTCGCCGTCCCCTACCTCGGTTCCTCCCCTCTCTCCACCGTCTTCCGTCCCCGACTTCCCCCCGGAACCGGACCCCTTGCTATGTTGTGGTTCTGGATGTGCGAACTGTGTATGGATACAATATGCGAATGCGATTCTGAGTAGAGCAGAGAGTGTTCCCCGGGAGAAGGTGCGGTCCATGATCAAGGAGAAGGTGAAGGATCCCTCCCTGCAGTCATTCCTCCTCATGCAATTGTGACGGATAAAGTCATTCAAGGGTGTGGTCCACTGATAACAACGATAAGACTCATAATTGACTGAATCGCATGTCGCGCCTTCTTGTTGCTTCCTTCCTTCTCCTGGTGAGTCTTACAATTAGTGCTGTCCCTTCACGACAACAGTAGCAGATTATGCCATGCAGTGCCCCCAAGGCCTTCTTTCGAACCCGTCTAAAAGGTGTGACAAAGTAGAGAGGAGAGGACAACTGAGACTCACAATGACTGTCGCCCAAGTGAACATCACCACAGCGTTTCGTCACATGCAAACACAAAGGAATTGAAGAAAATTGGTGGTCTATAAATCAAAACGACTAAAGACCAAAAGTCTGATTCCAGAAAATGTTCAAATGAATACAATTGTTTAGTCATGCCAAAGTTGATGGTACATTAACACTAACAGGATGACACAGGAATCGTAGGTGATTGGCTGGACAAGACTGACAACGGTTCAATGGATTCTACTATTGATTGATCACCGACTTGTTCCATTCCATACGTAGATGGGCTATTCGCTCCAAGTAATAGTTCGAGTGCCTGAATGGGATTAAGCAGGAGGCAAGCTGATTGTGTCTGTCAAGTGAGCCGAAGAACACTTTCTAGCAATACATGAGATGTTTGGGAAAAGGATGAAGATAGGCGATTTCTATCCTATGCTTGTATGCACTTACTTTGTACGACGCGCGTATTCGGAAAGACAAAGCGTACAAGTTAAGATTCATTGATGCCTTGTGCATAAGGTGCGCAAGAACTAGCAAAGCATATATTACCCAAATGGAAAACCGTTTGTCGATTAAAATACCAAGACTCTAACAGTTTTCCTTGCTATGATTAGCTGGCTTCGGATGGGATAGCGATTTCGCAGGTTATCACTACGAGAGGAGGACAGATAATATTCATTCCTATGGCAAGTCGATGTCTATTAGACCATTTGTCTCTGCTGTCGGAGGACGTTGAAGAGACATCGGGTCCGTGGACGATGCTTTGAGAGCAATAGAACAAAGGGGATGAAGAGGGGAAATGGCGATGGTCTGAGAATGGTCCCCTATGTGAGGAGGAAAGAGACATGCTATTATTTTCAAGAACTGCTTCTTATGTTCTAAACAATGTTGAGGTATGTTCTTGTCATGCTGATGAGACGGCGACAGTGATCGCCAATCTGCCGAATGCCCCGGATGCTCAATCGCTGATCACCGGACTGGTCGATGCCCGCAATGAACTGGATTCGTTCGTTTCCCACTCATATCTATTTTATGTTATAGAATGATCTCTTATAACCGTGGAAGTAGCATTGAGTTGTCCAGTGGAATGCTTTCCTCTCTTTCCAATCCTCATTCCAGTCTGCGCGGATCCGTGCAGGATTTGATAAACCGAATGGGAGTTTCGAGTTCCCCCGAAGAAGGGCGAATTACGGCTTTGCGAGCGAAGGTGAGATCAACAATGACTTGACATGAGAAACAATCAAACCTTACAATGAGTCTTAGGTGACTGATCTGGCCGATGAGTTGTCTACCATTGAATCCTCTTTGGACAATGTGGATACAGTCAACCTCTCCGACCGCATCGCCAACCTGGAAACCATCGCGAGCTGTTTCGCAGCTAGTAACTGTGTTTAAGCATAAAGTAATTGCTACTCAACATTTGAATGATACAAGTGAATAAGAAGTGTGATTTGCATATAACCGGACACGAAAGAAGGATGAATCCTGTTGAGGATAAACACGTTGAGTAGTAGCCGGCTTGATAAGTATTGATAGGGGGGGGGGTAATGGGAGGGACCGGATGGGGAACCCGTTCTCTCCCTTTTTGATCATTCTCTCCACGCACTCTGCCCGTAACTGGTATGTCTGCTCATCATATAGGTCATATGAGTATATCCCTCTCTTTGTCCCTCATTCTCTCTTTCTCTTCTCCCTCTTCCAGAAGAGATTCATTATGCTCGTCAGCCAAGTGGCCGGTCATCCGTTGAATGCCGATGGACACATCGGATCCATCCAAAAAGGAGGTACAACACTCTTCTCTTCACCGTATGCTTTGGTTTCTCAGATTCGATTGTCGCCCAAGGAGTGCTGGTGAAGATCTCGGCAACGCAAGCATATTTCGTGTTCGGCCAGAAGGCCTCTTCTATCGATGGCAAAGTCGTGACAGTCAAGAGAAATGAGAATAACAACCGACTTCAACTGACGGCCACACATGTCAGTCACAATTATCCCTCCACATAACGGAATATTGTTTACCCCACACTGACCAGCTCGCAGATCATTCCTCCTTCTTTATGCCTTATCCATAATACCACCAACACAGTATTTCAATTGTTAGATAACTGATAGGTTGTCGGTTCTTCATAGAAGACACAGATGGGAAAGTAGGATATGACAGGATTACTGTATATCAAGGCAACATTCCATTGCACGCAGTACAATATGTGTAAGAGAAGGAGAAATTTCGTTTTACGAATAAGAAAAAGGAGGGGAGAAAATTGCCGCGTATGGACCCAGTTTATTCCAGGAAGAAAGGGAGGACAGGAGTCAATTTCCCATCTACATACAATGTCATTTTAATTCAAAGGTATGATGTCTTCAATATACATTGCACATACAAATCGGGTGACAATGTTGTCAAAACGGGTGACCACCGCAATTTCGTTGGCACAAACATACATGTAATTAGGCACGTGAGAAAAAATTTGGGGCATGAGACATTTTCTATGAGTGTTATTGTTAGCGATTACCTATTGATTATCTCCTGCCATCCGTTTCTCCTTCTACATAAATGTTTGTCAGATCCGCTGCCCGGATGCCCACATCGTGGATACTCTGGCCGAGAATGTGTTAGGCATCCATAACCTGGAACTGAAAAAGAACATCACCGCGGATTTCTTCGAGGTGGGGTTGATGTTGGAATACATGCGCAGGTTACGAAAGACATACAGGACGAAGTGGCATTCATTGTCACGGACCGACTCCAATTCCAATATCTCACATTCAATGTCGTCTCCATCAAAAACACACTAAAACCCAGCAAAGGCAAGTGTAGTGATATTTGGAGGCAAATGACGAGTTTGTTCATGGCAAGTAAGGTTTCTATTGCAGATGTTGTTGTGACGAAGTACACATCGGATGATTTGAACGACGTCCTCGATTTGGACAACGTCGTCTCCGGTTATCAAAGGGGAACCTTTGTCGAGGAGATCGTGAAGAAATATACGGTATTCGTAGCGAGAGAAGATTCTCGACTCGTTGGACTGATCACGGGAGAGGAAGGACGCGTCCACTCTCTCTACGCAGAGTCACAATCAATTGCTGATGCCTTGGTTAGTTTTATCCATGTTCTCTCCTGCCGACAACAATTTACTTTGATATGTTAATTCGTAATATTATTGTCAATCGTTCACATTTGATTCATGATTTCAGTTGGAACCCTTCCTGAAGACACAAAAAGGCAAGCAAGTATCCCTGTTCGCGCCAGAAGGGCGCTGGTCGGGTGCGGCGCAGACGCGGCGCGTCTTCCGTCGCCATACCCGCGCCGTGCCCACTTGCATCGATTGGTCACTCGTTTATTCTCACAATGTCGGTCTGAGCATCGTCTGACCCGATAAATACACATATAAGTCAATTGTATCATCAACACGTTATTCGTTATCTGAATCGGAAGAATCGCCGACGACTGTCTCATGTTGACCGCGACGGAACCGCAACGCGTGAACGAGTTGTGAGTGAATGTCTACTCCATGTAGTGGATGGTGTATGTCGATCCTCTCGATGGGCACCTTGTCTGTCTGTTTCTCTGGTTCTTGTTCGTTATCCACAACCACATCTTCGTCGTCGATGCCCTCCAGTTTCTTCTCTTTTCTTATTGTCAGCTCCATCCTTTGTTTTAGGACATTCTTGAGTTCATGAATGACGTCGGGAACGTGGACGACAGTTTCCCCCTCCCCGTCCTCTCCTTCCAATCGAATCTCTTCCCGCGTTCCATATGACACAAAAAGCTGAAATGTGTAATTGTCTTAAGATAGAAACCTGATCTGACGGACCGGTGCATTGTGGTGAAGAGGTGTCGGGGACCGGATCCAGGGTGGGCTCCTCCTTCTTTGGCTCAGAGGGTGGGGCGGTGCACGACTGGTGGAGGATGAGTGCGAGAGTGCGGGCTGCGCATTTCTCGTCCATAACGCCTTCTCGTAGTCCTTCCAGAATTTCTTCCAACTGCATACACAATTTCTCCTTGGTAGAGAGAATGGTTCTGAAGCTCTTCCGTTGGATGGGCACATATGCGAGTACTCGTTGGGTTGCCACGATATGAAGATGCACTCGGAGCACCGACACCATCAAGGACACCAGACACCATCCGGCAAGGAGAGGATGTGAAGAGATACGAAAGAGAAGGAGACGAATGAACTCGGACCGGAGGAGGATGCAGAGATCACGGAGAGTGGAGAGGGCAGAGAGGGTCGAGAGGGAATCACATGGAACGCCCTCCAAGAGATCCGACATCTCCGGAGTCGAGAAGGACAACAGCAGATGATCGCGCTCGCCTCTGAACACATCACCAAAAAACACCAACTCACTCAACACACGCCAACCGCCACGACCACCCATGATAGATGGATGCCAGACACCGCAGATGCGCCAACATCTTCAGGCGGACGCCGCCCCACACTGATGCACCACAGTTCATGCTAGACAAATACAATATTGAAATACATGGTAATGTTAGCTAACAATGAGATACGGTTGGTCTATTATTTGATCCGCTGCGTTAATTGACTTTATATGTCTTATTCTTAGGTCTTCTTCACATGTCTCATCGACAAAGTCATCCTCTCTCTATCTCTCAACACTCGATCTTCTCGACACTACCGCTTCCTCCTCAACTATTCTTACTCTCGCACTGTCTCTAGCTCCTCCTTTATCTCGTGTTGTCTCTCTTTGGAACTCTCTTCAGTCTCACTTCTTTAATCTGTCTATTCCTAACTTTAATTCTCCAATTAGTGGGGTTTGTCAAACATATACATGAATGATATATGTATGTTACAGCATGTTGAAATCCGCCGGCTTCAAATTTGCATATTTTATTTTTGTAAAAAGATCGTTGCAACTAAGGTACGGTAGACCAGCGGAAACAACATACTGTGATGCATAATATCACGAACTTACATATATGCTATGACACACCATTTTGAAACCATTGCTGAAATATTATATAGTATAATACAATGTCATAGTCTGTACAGGTACCACGGTGTCTTGGGCACGCTCCCTTGTGTATGAGAGTTACTATATACTCACAAAAAAATAATCGGCCCGATATCAGGTAAAAATCGGACCCGATATCGGGAGCCCGATATTCAATCAAAGCATGTATCAGCTCTTCTTTGTCTTTGTGGGAAACAATGTAGAGTAAATGATAGCCCGATATCGGGCACGATTTTTACCCGATATCGGGCCCGATTATTGCCCGATATCGGGCAAATAAGTCCATTTCTCCCGATATCGGGCCGATTGTTTCTTTGTGAGTACAGTCTTGTACATCGTAGGGGAATTTTAACAACTGCTTCTTCCTTGTAACTGGAATTCTTTATCGAAAAAGTGATGATGCAGCATTAACCTGTTTTATTTAGTTGATTGGATAAAAAATTGATGTAAGGTCCTTTAAAAGTATTCTACATTTTATCGATTTTTGGTAAAATACCGTAATAGAAGGTCGAAATACATATCCACGGTGTCTCGGGCGCGCAACTTAGTGTACCGATTATTATGGTGTTGTGCATCGTGGGATAAATTTAACAACT
>JACMIJ010000795.1:0-15565 GCA_014805365.1 Koerneria luziae
TAAACAGGAAACAAAGGAAAACGCCACAATAGTGCAAGAGCAAGCATCCATAATCGTCTTGTCTCGCGATTTGGGTTGAGCTGAAGATATTATATCACAAAACTTGAACTATATGTCAAAATATTTCAACTGCATTGGTTAAAAGTTCCCAAAATATTTGCCGGTTCTTTAGTGTACAACGTTTTACAATATATTAATTTAATTGCTTTTTGAGAGAAATTCGGGTATAAAGCAACAAATTATAACATTTTCCGTTCATAAATATGTAGATGTTTGAAAGAACGAAGGTATTATAGGCGGGTGCACCCCATTTTGCGCCATTCCCATTTGCGTCAACTGTTGTTATCTCCTCGTAAGATTTAATTTTACGAATTTTGTGTATCGTACCTCCCAAAGGCTATGGCAACTAGAGTGCATAAGAAATTTCAGCCTTGTAGACACCCAAATGGGACTAATAGATTGGTTGGCGCAAATGCAAAATGGCGCAAATGGGGTCCATAGGCATATCCGAACTGGCACGATAACCAATGATTCGAAACGCCGTGTTCCCGTTATTGTCGAGGCTAATTAGTGCTGCCCTTTTGTGTATGTTCCATTGGCGGGATCGTGTGTTCCATATTTTCGTGTCAAAGTGACTATAACGGATAAATATCGATATGACTATAATGGCCTAGAACTTTCTATTTAATATAGAAAGTTCTAGGTCATGTCCAATCTGGTCAACAAGCAGAAAGAAGTACGTGTAGGACTACGGTTTCCTAATAATAAGTATGTGCTAGACTCAAACGTAATTTTTGAAAGTGAAAAAATAACTTTTTTGGCCTTTTTCAAAGTGAAGCCATCAATGAAGTGAATCAAAAGTATCATACTTATTGTTAAGAGAATCTACATTGCTCAGCAAGTCTTCTAGAGAAGAACTAAATAATTACAGAAGAAATTGTACTCGGAAGCCTCACACAGCGGAGATACGCCCGCACTAATTGTTTATTTTTGATTGGTTATTGAGAATGCAAGGGAAAGTGTTTTGTTCAAAAACTGGAATTACACACGCCTTCTCGTCGGGAGCGTGAGCAAAATCAAGCATAATTTTCTGGCTAAAAAGCACGGAGCATATAAACTTTACAAACTTGATCCAATACGCGAAAACACAACTTGTTGCTTCTACATTACCTAATTTGCATTCCATATAAGAGGGTTCACCCCCTATGACAAAGAGATATGCAAATTTGAGGCCAACAGAAGCTTAATGCCTCAACCTGTTAAACGAGCACAAGAAACTACTTGGACTTCCTAAATAAAAGTCTGTTTTTTTCTAATATACCGCTGTACGAATGATCCGACTTGTTTTGGATCCGTTCTCCGGTTCACGTTTTCCGACTCCGTTTCGCGTCATATTACAGAAGTTGTCATTTTGCCTAATGAGCCTGCCAGCTGACCATAGCTTGTTTGTCAATGAATACCCTTCACACCCACTACGAGCAGTGGATACGACGTATCCCAGTGTTCCCACAACATACCATGAGAAATTCAAACAAATATCAGTTATGGTATTCTATGATACGTCATAGACAAAAGAAGGGCTTTCATGAATCATGGTTCTTTTAAATACAGGTCATACTTGGTCACCTAATTGTAAGACAGCAACCATAAACGAGGAAAAGATAGCAAATGTAAAGGCTCACTAGAAACACAGGGGTTTCCTACTGCTGCAAAAGTAGACGAATTTCTTATTGTTAGCTGCAATCCTAAGGAATTGAACATTCGGTTCGAAGATCCGATTACATCCTACAACGAATTCCTATGAACAATAGAATATGCAAATCTGCTTATTGGCTTGCAGTGCATGACGTGAGGTGAAGCGAACCACGGAGGGAGGAGGAAAAATAGGAGGATTTCTGATGTATAATACTACCCCTGTATAACCTACTTACAATTAGTGTGAAGAACCAAAGCAAAATCTTCTTTGTTTATCCGACTACAATTGAAATTGAATGTAGAAATGCATGAACATTCAATAATAATGTATAATAGATTAAATATAATATGCTAGGAAATGCAGCTATGCTTATTGTTAGTAAAGTCAATGGCATCAAATGGTAATATGCTTCTTGGTGTAAACACAATTATGGTTTGCATCTGAATCTCCAAACGTCAGTGAAGCAAAGGTCCAATTTGGCTTCCACACTGAGATAGACAAAGATTCCTTTCTGTCTCAGTTCTAACGTACAAACGATTCCTTCGTATTCGAAGATTTCAAGGAATTTCAATTATTTCAAGTTAATCCCAATGTCCTTCAGAATGAGTACATTGGTTGTGATAAAGCTACTCGTTGTCAGGATTAGTTTCTCACGACTGGATAAGCTTGACAAAGCATGGGAAAACTAGCAAAATTGAATGAATTTGCAGGAATTCGTGGTGGGATATTCGGTGTTCCAATGAACTCGATCGAGATATAATAATAACACATGTTTTAGCATTTTCGGGGGTTAGCGAGCAAAGAAGCATGTTCCGCTTCTCGTGTAAGCTCCAGCTTAATCCGGATATGTACATCTTCAAACCATAACTTCTTACGGCCATAACGCTAAACGTTAGGCCGGCTTGTTAGCCTAACCTTTAATATTATATCTGCAAATTCTAAGTATTCGTTCCAAAACTGTTAGGATTTTAGGCTTCTTAAGTTCATTTAGAAAGAACGAAGCTCATACAATGTAGCCAACGAATTTGGGATCTTTGAGAGTCAAAACATTTACTGGGTTTACATTAGTCACTCCCCAACCTCTCATTACAGAACTTTGGTTACAACGTAATTCCAGCTTCCATACTCGTTGGTCTGGCACAAGTATAAATTATAGCTTATGACACATACACAAAAAATTAATTTTGAAAATAACACGCTGTCTGACGCAATATTGGTTCACAAGAATGACAAGCTTCTGACAATGAGAATATTGCGATTCTAACCCACGATGACTTCTCATTACAAGCAGAAGAAAATAAATCATCACCACCACCCAAGAACACAAAAACTGTTCAAGCAAGCGAACGCAGAATTTTGAAGCTGCTCTTACAATTAGGTTGCTGGTCACGAAAATGAGATCGAAACAAAAAAACCTGCACTCCTTCTTTAGGACGTATATATTACTCTGTGTTTGTACCCAAATAAAGCAAATCATACCGGCAATCATGCAAGTTTGTAAGCATGTTTGTAACACACATTCTTTCAATACGCGTAGAGTGTTTTAAACACTCAAGCACGATTGATGCTTAATCGAGTATTTTCTATGTCATTGTATACTGCTTACCTTGATCATCTCCGTCTCCTAAATCTGCGATACTCCGCTTCTTCCGCATCGAACACGACAGTGTCCAGGCCATTGTGAAGGTGGAACCACCGGGTGGGCACAACTTCATCCTACCATTCACTGGAAAAGAAGATATGGATGCATACCACCGCTTCTACTTATTTATCCCTCTGTTTGAGCACTAAAAGGATATCGTATCCCTCATATTTGGACATTTTCACATTTTTTTTACGTTTTTGATCCCTCATTCACAAAAGCAACTGCCAACGTATGGATGAATACTTGTTGGTGAACCACGGACGCTTATTGCCTTATTGTCTGAATTACACTAACACGAAGCCAAATACTCTTACAAGGGTTATCTTACAATTAGTACGGCGATCCTAAATATACAACCATTGGAGCATATACACTTAAAGTGTGGATGTCTTGAATCCTCAGCCTGAGAGCCCTTTCAACGCTTTCCTCTTTGCTTCCACGTTTTTTTTCCTCTTCAGCGCCATCCTTACCGCTAACTAATTCAAAAGGGACAATGGTATCCAACAGAAACGATAGAAACGACAGGCAAAGGAGGAGCGAAGAAGCTGACTTTTCCAGGCAGCAGCTCTTGGCAACCCAAAAAGGCGCCCACGGGTTGAGGTTGGTTCAGGCTATATGTCGTCTTTTTTTCTCTTTACCTCCATTTTGTGCTACGAAAGCAGTTATTATAATAGAAGTAGTAGTCCTTAGCTATCGTAATTGCTACGATTAGCATGATTCATAGATAATCTGTTTCACTTATGGAAAACAGCCCAACGTGCATAAGATGAATAATTTTCAACATTTTCCATTGTAAAAAGTTTTGTAGGTTGAAAGATAGCTAACAATAAGAATCCTATAACAACATAGCGAAATTGGTCTCTAAGCTTACCGTACCTTCTTGTAGTGGCACCGCGGCTACGGTAAGTGCCAGGACGAGCGCCAGCAGGAGCACCATTACAGACGACATCACAATCGGTCGAACGCCTTCTCTAGTGACAACTACTACTATTCGAATACTGCCACCTCGATAAGCTCCGCCCACCTTTTGCTGTGAACAGCGAAGATGGGTGTGTTCCGGAAAGGGCTGGTGTATCTGTTCAGGGTATGTTGGGGGGGGGGGCGGTTTCGTAGCAATAAGTGCATTTTTATGTATATTTTTACTTTGTAAGTATGTTTAAATACATAATAAAATGTAGTTGGGTACTAACGGAACTAACAAAACTAAGTTAATAATACAAATCAAAAGATGCTTTGCACTTTTGAGTTCTTATTGCTAGGACAAAACTTAAGTACAAGAGCATAACACAAATGTAGTTGGGTATTTCTTATCGGAAATGTCGTAAAAATGAACCGGAAGGGTGAGAATAGACAATGATGTAAGGGAGAAGGAATTATACATGGCGAAATGTAATTGTGAAGCTATTCCAAGCATTCTGACGATGCTAAGAAGAGCCTGTTGGGAATTACAAGAGCGTGTTAAAGGTGGTGAATCCTCAAAGGCAAAAAGGATACATTCCTTACATATACATAATAGTTCTATCCCACTCACAGAAATTGCGTGGTCTGTTATTGGGCCCAGCTTGCAATCGCATGTTTGCCGAAGGGTGCATACAGTGTGTTAGGTAAACTATGTTTTCCAGTAACTTACTATCAGAAGCTGACAAATCCATTTGTCAATGTTCCAAAGCTTGATTTTGATTAGATGATACACACAGTTTTCCAACGCAACAAAATATCGGTTTTGCATCTCTTTTAGCGTATTGTTAGTAGTGAGAACATGTTTGTTCATGTTGCGATTGCTTATAAATTAGAACGGCACTGCGTGTTTATGGGGTTTCCGATGTAATGTGTGTATGAGTGGTTTCATTCCAGACCGAGAATAACCTTAGGTAGGTAGGTGCTACGGGTTTATTGTTATTGTCACGCAATCTTTTTTCAGTGACTAATCTTCATAGTGATATCATTTTGAGCGTGGGGTGAATGGGCAAACTACAAAAATGCAATCAGTACAATTGCTATGTCAATTCTCTACAGTAATCCATTAGTGTCCAAATAGTGTATTTATTCTTACAATTAGTGTTTATATTCTTTAAAGGAGGCCAGAAACCGTTGTTTTGTGCTAACAGAACTGCGTGTATAAGAGACCCGCAACTTCTGTGAGCGGGGCAAGTATATATAAGGAAATGGTGCATTTTGCCTCCGAGGATTCACGGTTTCCGGCTCCCTTTAAAGAAGCTGTAGCCGTGGCAGGTAAACATATAACATACTAACTCGTTGCATGTTCCGTTGATCTAAAATCTGCAGATCTCTTTGATAGTAAGGCCATTGTTGTCGTATACAAATTACAATAGATACTGTACATTGGCGGAAGCAAAAGCTGCAAAAACAGTAAGTCTGCCCGATGAACTTTTCGTATGTCTCATTCCTAAAAACAAAGTGCGAAGGGGCTGACGAAAGCTCTGAGGAGGCCGGATGATCTTGAAGCCTCATTATAAGAAGAGGATTTGATCATCGAACATAGTGTGACGAATCATTCGACATCTCGCTGATGGCAGTCTAATCTAAAAGATTATATAACAATATCTGTATATGCAATTATGACTTTCTAAAGTATCATTTGTTATCAAATATAACAAAAATAAAGGAAAGCCTGCATGTTACAGGATATTAAAGGAGGCATATATCCAATGAACTGACCTTCTTTTCACAAAGTGAACTGTGATTTTAAAAACATACAGCTTTACATACTAATTTACATACTTTGCACATACATGCATTTACAGGATTTCTCATGCTGGACATCAACGCATGGAATCCCGCACATTGGAATGGCCAATGCCATCTGGCTGCGGCTTTTCTGGATTCTTGTGGTATGTCTGGTGTTACTAAAGTTTACAATACATTACTATAAATAACAGCTAAAGTTATATTACACTCTTACTTTAGACTCTTTAAGAAGAAAACGGTAAATGCATATTTGCAGGTTCTCGCTTGTCTCATTGGCTTCCTCATTCAACTCAAGATGCTAATCCAGAAATACTTCTCGTATCAAGTCAACACTGAAACCCAGGTATGCCGTAGAGCCTTTCAAGAGACTACACTAACAATTCAGAGCGTTTGCTAGTATAGTAATCGCATGCAATGCTGTCCAAACAGTAGTAACTCAGAAATTCCACGGGGACTTTTCATTGTCATCCCAGAATTGTCATTGTCATCTGCTAAAGGGACTTGTCATTGTCATTGCGATTGCAGCTGCTGTTCTCGGAAAGAGTGTTCCCGGCTGTCACGATTTGTCACTTGAACCCGTGGAAGGCTGATTCCTTGGGTGGATCGAAATACATGCAGGATCTGGTAAGATGATCTTACACACAGACTGAAAATGACTAAAATTCTTAGCCATTAATTGACTAAAAAATACTTTTGTGTGCAAGGAGTACACATAGACAAATTCCTCGGTAAACTACAGTTTCTGTCTCCTTTGAAGAATTAGAGGGAACGCACTGCGCTTCTGAATGCCACTTTAACCTTATTGTTAGTAAGCTCAGAAGAAAATAAACCTCAATGGTGCTGGAGTGTTTAAGATACTCAAAATTTAAATTTTGTTAATGAAAATGCACCGAATACTTGTAGGTGGCCGCCTACAACTCGTCAGTAGCGAATACGAACTTTGGCTTCGATGACGGCCGGACCGGTGAGCGACAACAACGAGCGGTGAAACTAGCTGCCATGGCCAACCAGGAACTCTTCGGTGATACTCCGGTATGTCGCTCTCTCTCTCTCTCTCTCTCTCTCTCTCTCTCTCTCTCTCTCTCTTCATCTCCTTCCTTTTCATCTCACGCTTATGCTCTTTCCCGAATACCACACAAGTCAGAAATGGACGAGCATCTTCAAGGTTTCAGCATAGAATTAAACGGAATACGACATCGCAAAGATTGTTTGAAGGCAGCGTGTAGCAAAAAAGAAAATCATAGAAAAGTGCTCACATTTGTAGAAACATTCATTGGTATTCCTATAATAGTTCGACCTTCGTTTCAGAATCCCGAATACACCTACGACGATATCGTGATCAGCTGTACCTACAATGCAATACCTTGCAATGAAACGTATGTCCACCTTTTTCAAATTTTTGTTGTACTACATGAATACAAAACACTTACAATTAGAAATTTGACTAATACAACAGTAGTCAATGATGCTTTCAATGGCCAATTCTTTCGCTTCAGGGACTTTGCCCAGACTCAGGATCCCAACTTCGGTTTATGCCAGGTTTGTTGTTACTAGAAATTTGCTATATTCCAACAATACAGTAGTTTATGACAGTAGGTGTATTGATCGATGTATATGTCTGTTGTAAATACACTATGAAGCAATGCATATACTACATACGTAAATAAGCATGTAAGCATGTAAAGATTGTAAAAAGTTCTAAAGTAAGGTTTTCCCAAATCAAGGACTATTCGCCTGCGGAGGGTCTCGAAGAGGCCGGAACACATTGTATTGTTCGATTACTAGTCTCTCAATGTCGTATTCCATTGCGTTCAGGAATTCAACTACAACTCGGTGTACAAGAGTTCTCGAGCCGGTCCTCTTTACGGTCTTCGAGTAGTCATGATGACCGACCAGGCCAACTATCTGCCTTGGACAGAAGCATCCGGAGTTGTCGTCTCGATCCATGACGCCGTAAGTGTGTCACCAGTTATGTGCCTAGGCCAGTAAGTGGATACTGTAACAAACAAAGTGCGCCTGATATGTGCTGCCTTTCTCTCTGTTTCATTCTCTTTCTTTGCTTTGAAGGTTTCATAAATCATCACTAATTGTAAGAACAGAAACTTGCCATTTCTCCCTCCATGAACTATGTGTGTTGATCGAACAACGTAGGCTGTGCTTATTGTTAGGCACGTTTTTTGGATCTCTCTGTTTTTGGACCTATAAGTTATTATTGGAACCTTAAGTTTCCATTGGACCCCTAATTGTAAGTTTTTTGAACCCCTCAACTGGATTAGAATCGGGACGTTTCTTTGTATTGGAGTTCCTAATGAACCCTTAATTTTCTATAGGACCCTCAGATTTTTTGGACCCCTCAACTGGATTTTGGTCCTTCAGGCCGATCCACCGTATCCGGATGTGCTCGGATACTATGCACCACCCGGAACAGCTTCGTCCATGGGCGTTCGATTCGTCTCGACCACCCGTGAGGGACCACCGTACGGTACCTGCACATCAGCCGGCTACGTCACTATGGAACACTATTCGGGCAAGTACGAGGTGAGCCATGGTGTTCGCTGGTGACCGTAATTTGTTCAGCAAAGTGATCCATTCTCAACTATGAGAATAGTACGAGAATAGATGCGTATTTTCCTTATGACCAAATGCCTTGGATACATGGAAAAAGTAGTTCTCCCGAATCAAGGCCTATTCGCCTGCGGGGGGTCCCGAAGAGGCTTTGATTTTGGATACATGAAAAAGGAGAGAATAAAAAAGAAAGAATACTCCAGCGTGTTACTTTTCCATGTTTCGAATCAGTAACTGTCTAGTGTAGCGCGGGGTGAATATTGAAGCAAAGGCCCAATATTGGGTGTTTCTTATGTTAAGTTATCCCAAAATGGGCCGCACCATTGTTACCAATAACGCTGTTGTCGACGTATGCTAGCGACTAATAACTTATAGGGAAATCAAGGCGTCAGTGTTTCGGAAAGCTGCAATAATGTATTACACGTAGTTTGTTGCATCACAATAATGGGTTTGTTGAATGATCGTACTATCGTAACCTGATCCTGATTTATTATTAGCACAGAATCAAAGAAGCATCACTGTTCACGTTAGATCAACAACTTATTGTTAGCATGTTGCCACCCACGGAGAACACTTTTCACATGGCCTTAGCTGGAAAGCCAGGTTGCTGTATTCGGAAATTTCTCATTGCAAGCTTATGACGACTTCTATTGTTATCCAACCACGTGGGCCGGGTTATTCATAAATCCTGGGAAATTTTTTGTCACAATTTGCCAACTTCCTTACTGATTGCTCTCTGGTTATTCTTAGCATTGTTTATGCCGTGCAGAAAAGCTGCAAATCATAGTAGTGCAAGATTATCTATGCAGACGAGCATATATAAGAGAGAGTGTTGCTTTTTTTGCTGATGTCATGCATTTTTATGATTCACATAGAGAGCACTTGATGCTTCTTTGAGGTATAACGAAAAAGCATTCGGATTTTCAAAAGTTACGTGTGGCCTGGGCGTATTTGTGTGTGTACACACATGGGGAAATGCTACTAATTTTAGAAATTGTGGTAATCATGAAATGATTTAGGAGAAACGGAAGTAATCCGGTAGGATAGTGCTTCATGCTTGATATATAGTGAAGGTTATTGAGCATCGATACTACAGTCAGATTAGCAATCTTACAAAAAACAAAAAAGTTTATGTTTTGTCACAGCTTACTAGATTAAAGTAACAATGCGTGGCGGCTTCCCGTATTAGGAGCCCTTTTTTCAACGGTGATCATTAATGAAACAGAAACACCTACGTGTGTATTCAAAACAATGGGATTTGATTCAAACCTTTTTACCATTATATCCGTTATTACTTACTTACTAACAATAACATAATAAAGTTCAACTTTACTAACAATAAGAAAGATAGTTTGTAAGAACATCCAATGATACCCGCATTCACAGGTCGAGGCGTGTTTCCGTAACTGCCTGCAAGTGCACATTATCGAGAACTGCGGATGCTACGACCCGACCTACTCCTTCAACAACAAGACCAGCTCCAGCTCCTGCTATCAGGGAGCGACTGCCGAGACTGCAACCAGCAACAATCGTGCGTTCGCTTACAATTGTATCATTTATTTAGTCAGAGTGTCTTAAAGCTACAGCCTAAGCTGTTCGTAAATAGCCTATATGACGCCAAATTATATCATTTTGATGAATTGTGTTCATTTTACAAAAAAAAAGTGTTACAAAAGCTGAGACCGGTGAAAGTTTTACTATAGAAATGAGAACTGATTCAAAAAAAAAAAGAAGAAGAACAAACTGGCAATGAGATATGCGATGTGAGATTATCAATCTTGTCATGAATGTCAGATTCATTAGAAATGGTATTTATCCTCTTATGTCATTGAATCTTACAGTTGACTGCATCGAAGGCATCGAAAACTCTGACGGAACCAGCGGCTTCAATCTGATCACAGACTGCAACTGCCCGCAACCGTGCAAGTACGTTGTCCTTTTCTGTTTTTCAATACGCATCGCATGTCAGTCGCGTTGCGGCTGTGCCAGTGGGCACTCATTATCCACAGCAACACAACCGTAATTAGCCACAGAACTCAATATTTTTTTCTTTTCAGAGTGGACACCTACAGTGTCACCGTCTCAACCGCACAATGGCCATCGGACGCCTACACGGTATGCAAATGAGTGTGGGAATATGCAAATTATTCGGACTTTTAGCCATCGGCCTGCACGCAGAGCAACCAGACCGGTGCACCATGGCTGGCCAATCCCACCGACCCGGCTAATGAAGCACTCTGCCTTTCGTGGTTAGTGAGAATACTTTGTGATATTTGTAAGGTTGTCACAGTAATGTTTCTCAAACATGCTTTATGTGCAACAGTGAGTGAATTTGCGATAGTAGAGCACAATCAACATGGGAAACATGTTCTTATAAATGCCCGTCTTCTTATAATCATTTTATACATCTTCTTGTATTCTTATATCTTCCCATCTTACAATTAGAACCGTGAAAATTATGGCTCAGTTGGTTGCGAGGTAACTTGCTGTTCAGTGGGTCCCGAGATCAGATCCCCTCCAACCACCTAACAATAAGTCAAGATAATGGTCATAAGAGAGAAAATTACTGCTTGTTCACAGGTACAAGACGAACACGTTGCTGGTCGAAATCTACTATGAACGGATGAACTACCAAGTGCTGACTGAATCTCCCGCCTATACCGTACGTTTTGAGCTATCATAATATCTCCTCTATGGGAATCTTATTGTTAGGGTCACTGTTAAGCTTCAGGTTGATGCTTATTGTTAGTGGATACAATATGTCACTGCACGTCATACTGCTTCTGCCGGTCTACCGTACTTAATTTGCATACAGTAATAAAGCCTTCGCTTTTTAGGACAAAAAAATATGCTGATCTGGTGACCGGCAAAAGTTACACTGGCTTGCTTTCGTAGCACCTAACAAGATCATCCGAAAGCACAGAGTTAACCTTGCCTATTCAGAGTTAACTTCCCACAATGAGAGTTAACCTTGTATATTCTGAGTTAACCTTCCACGTTGAGAGTTAACTTCCCACATACAGAGTCAACCTCCCCCATACAGAGTTAACCTTCCATGTTCAGGTGGTGAACCTGGTGTCGGACATCGGCGGTCAGGTCGGTCTGTTCCTGGGAATGTCGATCATCTCGGTGATCGAGTTGTTCACACTCGTGCTGCTGCTCATCTGGTACTGCACGACGCACAAGCAGCGACGGCTCGAGTTGGAGGGAGTCGAGGATACCGCCAAGCAGGAACAGGTCAGATCCATTCCACAATTTTGTCCGAGACCGTAAAGGAGTCTGTTGCTCTACATACATATACTTATGCTTTGAAAATGTGCGCTGTAGTTAGTTAGATTTATAATAGTCTTAGTTAGTGCTTTTAAAGACAAGTTACTATTGGCTTACCTGACTCCGTTCTGTACAAATATCCGACTGTCGATTTATAATGGCATTTTATTGTTAGGTTTCTTTTCAATTACCCATATTTGCAAAAGTATTCAAATTTTTCACTAATCTATGTCATTTCACAAGCTTTTGAACCTGCACTGAATTGTGAAAAACTTTAATACGCTTACAAAATTGAATATATCATGACAGTCGGATATTTGTACAGAACGGAGTCAGATATTCCAATAGTAGTTCCGTCGCACAATGTCGTCAAATAGAGTTAAGGAGTCTGTTACTGTAAACTGACGCTTTGAATAGTAAAATTGAATACAAGAATGTATTTACATCTAGCAATAGTGGTTAACAACAATGAATTCTACTCATCTTAGAAAATGCAGCTACTTATTGTTAGCAAAGTGAGATTAGACAGTTTCGATCTGCTATGAGCAATGGGCACATCAAGTTTTTCTACATTTTTCGAAGATACTGTAGCTATTTGCGGAGGCTGTCTGGTGCTCTCATTTGGCCTTTTCTTATTGCAAAAGTGTGACAGAGGTATGATGCCGCCTACCTGGACACTAGACTGTAGTTGCTGGAAAGACTTCTAGGGATGATCCCATAAGCGCACAAAAACCACTTGCGCACAAACCATAGGTAATGCCAACTCCAGGTAATGCTCAATTTGGGTTCAAACGCCAAAATTATATCGATTGGTTGCTTACTAACAGAAATATGAGCTTGTGCGCCTTATGAGTAGTGCGCTTTTGGGGTCAGTCATTCTGATTTCTGAAGATGGTCATTTTTCTTTAACATGTGCCCACGCTGTACGAAGTAGAAATGTCCTTAATTCTCTAATACAACTTTGGCAAAGCGATATTTCAGGAGAACACAAAGAACCTCAGCCAGCTCAACAAGAAGAATCCGGCCCAGAACAAACCGATCTACGATCACGGAAAGGACGATGTCGTTCCACCTGCCGTACACGACTAAGCCGTCATCTTCTTACCCATATTTTCAAATTCCATTACCAGTATATCTACAACACAATACATACTTTACAAAGTTTTTTTTACAACGTTACTTTGCTTTACAAAGTTATTTGCACGTTTGTTCTTGTAAGATTACAGTACCATCTGTGATATTCCTCTGACTCTCCCAGCAGAAAACCGGTGTCACCAAATACTCGTAGAAATACATAGATCGGTGTTGTTTCTCGTTTTTTTGTTCACACTTGTAGCCTTACGCGCATTCTATATGTACAAGTTCATGTTATTTGGAGTTTGAATAAAGTTTGTGGTTATTTAAGATATATAAAGTATTTTGCTAACAAGAAAAATTGCATATTGATCGGGGAATTTTCATTATTAGTTAGCTATTGGTATGATAGTAATAGTTGTTGATAGTACCCTTTGGTAGCAATATTCGCTTCTTCACACCTCTTTGAAACAGCAAAACTACTGCTGGTCTCCATTTTGCATATCTTATTGTTAGAGAAAGGGAGTGATTTCGTTGTTATCGTATGTAAATCAGGCACTGTAGACCAGAGGATATCAGCATCCTATGTTACTGGCAAAAGCTGTCGGTTGTTTTGATCATTTTGCTTATCACGAGATATTTTTCCGTTTTCCTGTGCTGTTCCCATCACATTTTCTCGTAAATGTGCGCTATAACTCTTTCATCTTCCGCGTGGATCTGGTTGTTAGCACTTTAGGTGTTCGTCAATGCTATACCCTTCTGTTCCCTCGTAATAAAGGGGGTTTCACTTAGCTCCTCCATCAGCCATACCTACAAAATCGGCAAGCATAGCCACGATTTTACGGTAAGGTGGTCGGGTTTATTTCGGTTCCATAGACCTCATATTAAGATCTCAAAGTAAAGTCTATTAGTATTAGTAGGAAAGTTAATAAGAAAAAGAAAACATGTTCAGAAGTACAGCTACTTATTGTTAGTACAAACCAGGTATTGCTTTATGCATACTTCTAGGGACAAAGCGTGCTTAATCTTCTTACATCATCTTCAACTTTTACTATCAATTTGAACTTCCAGTATCAGCTTGATCCTCCGCATACCACTCATTTCGACAAATTACTTTTGTAAGAGGGACCGTTTTGACAAAATGTCTCTTATCAAATTATCCTATCTTATAGATTTGTCCTGCATACTGATCCTCCAGGATCAGCTTAATCCTTCAGTATGAGTTTTATCTTTTTTCACCAGCTTGATCCTCCAAGATCAGCTTCTAATCAGCTTAGAGCTTCAACTTTCACTGTCAACTTCAACTTCCAGTATCAGCTTGATCCTCCTGCATCAGCTTCCAATGCGTCCCGTAGCTTCTCCATCGGGGCTGAAAAACCGCTGCTGGCATGGCGGTTGTGCGTTGGCGTGTATTACACCCGTCCGAATTCTCTCTCTCTTCTGTGTCCCTTCATTCACTCTTTCTCTTTTTTCCTTCAAATGAAGAGAAGGGATGCTCACTTTTCGGATTTTCGTCTTTCTTATTTCTTTTGGGAGAAACTTAGTGTTTCTTCTTTTTTTACTACGTGGTGTTATTGGGTTTCTTCTACATACCATGACTCTGTTACCATGGATATTGCAGAGTAAACGAACTATGATACTGTACCCAGGCGGCATGCTTCTTAATGTAATTACCGTATCCCTATCCTGGGCTTCTAATTGTAAGCACTCAATTGTACAATGGCATTGTGTTTGCAAACAGTACACGCAATGTATTGTGGTACTTATTGCCAGAATATTTTGCTTTCGTTCTAAAAAACCTTAGCAATCACATTCACCAGGAATACTTGGGTTGAATGTGTTAATTAGCACCTAGTAGTTGGATTTGTTTTCTCTGGCGGCGGCACTTTGGCAGTTGCCTCTTGTTGTCAACGAGGAGCACCTGGTCGGGCAACTCCGAGCTACGACAAAGATCTCCTTCTGGACAGTGACTGTTGTCCATTTTTAAACTATTTTCATGATCTCTATCGTATCAAAAAAGGAGTACAACTCTACTATGTCCCTCTTAGTCATAGCTTGCCTTGGGTGTGGTTGGCACTCCTGTACGTTATTTAGTGACATAGATAATAATTGGGTGTTTCACTTGACAAGCATAAGACTATACGGATACAGTGAAAAGTTAGTTTTACTCTTCTTTAACTGTACTAGCTAAATGAGCTTGCAATCTCGTAGCTTTTCTTCATTGTCTGATGCTCAAACGCAAGCGCGTTGAAGTTTTTCCACTGAAGGAGATTTTCATGTTACTCTAAGTCACCTGATTCCTTATCGTAAGCTTACATTGAACACTTATTACCATTTTATGAAACAGAGGTAGATCAAAGTTCTTGACAAACTTCCAGGTCGAAGCATATCCATTGGGTTTTGATCCTTTCCTTCGACATCGGAAGAAGAAGGTGTCAACTTGGTGTCTGATCTACCGTAGTGTACTGGTTTCAGTCTGTTATATGGAAAACAATTTCTTCTCTTGAATACTCGTCACTATGTCCGGCTATAGCTCAGTTGGTAGAGCGGAGGACTGTAGAGTCGGCAGCTATCCTTAGGTCACTGGTTCGAATCCGGTTGGCTGG
>JACMIJ010000796.1:0-15542 GCA_014805365.1 Koerneria luziae
GGCGATTCCGTTTCATCTACCAGCTACGATGTGAAATTCTCACTGGTGTTTGAGAATCGTTCGATTGCCGATGAAGACAAGTGGGGCGTATGGATGATTGCGCCTTTGGTGACAGCGAAAACGGAATCGAAGAAGGTAACTTAAGCTCCACATTTTGGGTAATTCACCGTTTGATGTTTTCGATCCCATAAGCGCGTAAAATCACTTGCGCACAAACCGTGATTTGTACCTTAAGATAAATGGAAACTGTGTTCGACCGCGAATCTCAAGTTATGCTCACTTTAAGATCAAACGCCAATGTTTATGTCGATTTGTAGCTTACTGACAGAAATATGTGCTTGTGCGCTTATGATTTGTGCGGTTATGGGATCATCCCGTTTTCGTTTTCCTGGAATGTCCCGGTTTCATTTCCGGTCATAGAACGAGGTTATAAAACCTGAAAATGATTGACCCCGTGTTGTGTTTCCTAGCAGTCTGGCGCACACTAATAAGCAAAATTATTGCTTTGTGCTGGCAGAATTTGTTGGTATACATTGCATCGAAGACCCCTTCACTAGATGAACAAGTGCTACGAGGTGTGTTGATGTAATACTGGATTAACAAGTACTACTACATTTTTGATTTTTTTTGTTTTTCCAGGTACTAAAATAGTGAATACCATACTAACAAAGTGCCTTACAGGAGGCTGAATTTGAAACGAACAATAGATCACATTTCGAGTATTTGAATGGAATTGTATCACATCTGAAATTTGAATGCGACGAGAAGTTTTGGAACAAAAACGTGAAGAAGGCGATCATCAGCATGCTTCAGGTGAGCATTCTTTTATTTTAGCTTGTAAAATCAACGTCAGCAATCTCAACGTATTTCTCATCTAGAGTACATTATATGTGTGTTTATCAGAATCCTGTCAGTAAACGTGTCGATCGAAGGTCTCTTCCCACTCTTCTTTTGTCGACCGCATAAACGTAATGCCTCTCATCTGGAGTACGATTAAGACAAATAGCATAGGCGTCGTTTATATATGCTGACTGCCCCAGAGGGTAAATGTACATCTTCTTTTGTAAACAAAATAGGAAACAAAAAACTATGTTTTCTTTTTGTTCAACGTTTGTTGCACATCTTGTGCACATATGATCCTATGGGATAAACGAGGAAAAGGGGGGGTTCATGTTCCGGTATTTAACAGTTTCATCTTTTTTTTCTGAAAAAAATTACTAATCACATGCTTCAGTTAACGCCTTATTACCTTAACTCAAAAGGAACTACAACATTGCTACCAAAAAAAACGAGTGTCTTTATTCACAAAAAATGAACATCTAATGCTCAAAAAGATTGCAAATGTTTTTCGTGATCACCTTTTCAGGTAAAGAAGAGCAATAGCGAAGGCAGTGCCGATCATTCTTTCTTCAGCGCACATGAGGCAAGTAGACAAACTTTCTTCCATTTACTTTATTGCTCGTACATATAAGAGGATGGTTTTTCTTGAGGTTGTGGAAAATTGTATTTGAAAACTTCGGTCTTGTCTGCTTTGCACTCCCTCATAGTAAGACGACTTTTTATATCTGTGAGAGAGTGTAAATCAGACATGACAAACGTCTTCAAATTTATTTTTCTTTATGCCCCTCTTATTTTACATTTGTGCATTTTTGGTCACTGTGTGGTTTGTTGCCAACCTTGCAATCAGTTATCTCTAGATATCAATATTCTGCCAAATAATGTAACTAGGTAATTATTAGTGGTTGTAGTATAACACTGCGTTTTTCTTACCAACGTTCTTCAGATTACACATGAGGGAATATGCGATGCCTTCTACACGTATACGGTGGCCGAGGAGGGAACATTCCGAGTGACGAAGTCGACAAATCCCGACAAGTGCGCCAACCGAACGATACACTTTTCCACATCATCATATGGCCGCGATCCACTTCGCCTACGCAGATCGACAGTGACCAATTACGTGATGCGCGGAAGCCACGCCCACTTTGTTATCGTCAACGCTTCTTCAACATCATCGTACGCGTTTCGCCCGGCGAAAGGCCGCGTCTCAGCGCTACACGCAAAGGTGGAGAACGAACTTCGTCTGCTCAGCGTCACACCGTTTCCCGAACCTCTACCCTATTGGACAGCGAGAAAGGACACGGAAACCTTGTTGTACAATACAAGTGTGCTGGCAACGTTTCAAGAAAACGGCCTCGCGTATCTGAGAAGCGGCGAGCAGAACGCCAGTGTGCGCAAAGGCGTGCAGATTCTGCGCGACATGAGCGACGAGCTGAGCGTTTCCGCGCAGCGGCAAAATTTGACGCTCGCCACCGGATTGCAGGCGTTCGAGTTGGTCGAACACCTCCGCCGGTGTCATCCGTTCGACATCCGCGATATCGCCGTCACGCTGCGTCAGCACATTCGCGACCAGCGTGTGTGGCAAATGTTCGCGGACGCGCTCGCGGTCGCGGGCACGCGCGGCGCGGTCGTCGATCATCTCTCGAAGCGCATCCTCTCCGGCCGTTACCTCACACCGCTGAAATCTGCGCATTTGCTTCGCCTGGCTGCCGACACGCCAGCTCCGGCCTTCGTTTCCAATCTGTTGGATCTCGCAAAGAAAGAAGTGATCAAGGACTCGTCGATCCTCCAACAGCGCCTTTGGCTGTCGATCGGGACACTCGCACTGAAGGAGTGCGACTACTACGCCTGTTCCCGAGTTCAGCAGCGCCTGATTTTGTCCGAGCTACAACGGCGATACAACGATAGTCGTACGACCTACGACAAACTAGTGGCGCTGAAGGCAACGTCGAATGCGGGGATGGCGCCAAGCTCATCGTGGCTGATGGACGTTATCAAGGACGCTGGCGAACCGACGCTGGTTCGCGCTACCGCCGTCTCCGCATTGCAGAAGATGAGGAGAAACGACGCGTTCTACGAATTGGTCATGCTCATCCTCATCGATAATAAGAACTACCCGATTGAAATCAGAGCTGTTGCCTTCAGTCATCTCTTGGAGGGACAGAAAAACCGGGCCATTCTCCAGCAGCTCACTCAACTGGCGGTACTGGAGGGGAAGCGTGATCATCGCTTCAATCCTCTCTTCGCATCCATGCTCTCATCGCTGCATAAGTATAGTGCAATTGGGCAACGACGAAAGACGTTCGGTCGAATGCTCAGAACAGTCTGCGAGCAACTCGGAATCAACCGAACGGAAGCGCTAAGTTCGTCATCGGTAAGCTCATGGAATATCGACAATCTACTGAGGACCGACTCTATGTTTCCTGAAGTTACCTTGATTTCTAACATTCTTCCGTCACAGCGATGGTTCTCCCTGGAAGTGCCGAATGCTGTTGGTTTGCCATACGTCCTGGCTGAGTTCGGCGTATTGAGTGCAAAGTGGCAGTCGGCAGAGTTTACCGAATATTCGGCCGACAAAGAGAGCTTTGCCTCCCTAGTCGTCGAAAAATTGCACGCTGCGCTGATCAAACTACTGGCGCACGACGACAAGTACCGGAATAAGGCACTCCGGGAAGTCTATCTCAACCTCCGCTTCAAGGATAACGACATCGGCATTATTCCACTGTCTTCGAAGGTTCTCACTGCTCTCGAAGAACTTCTTAAAGACCCGGTGGACGTGTACTCCTATGAGAACCTCTACGAGCATCGGACGATTGTATCGACCTCTTCCGGATTTCCGTTGCATGTCGTTAGAGCGGCTCCAGCAGCGTTCCACGTCAAAGGGGAAGTTATCGACGAGAGAAGAGGGGAGCATTCTGATGATATGTTCGCGTCGTTCTCTCTTAATCTTACGACGTCGATCTCTCGATTATGGCGTTTCGAGTTTCCGACGCACTGGAAGACGATCGGTGCGCATTCCACGCACTCGGCTCTGCTGCATCTTCCGTTCTCCGGTGATCTACCGGTTCACGGAGATCCTAAGGCCAAATTCACATCGTCCATCGAATCAAATGAAGTCGCAAAGATAACCACCAGATCCGCCACTTATCACCGGATCTACGAAGGAGAAAACGTGGAAGAGACGTTGATACGTCGGGGATCTGGATATTTGCCAAAGGAAAAACTAAGCTTTAAGCTGTTCGGCAAGAAGTTTGTTGCCAGCGGTAATGTACATGAAATACTGCGCGGAAGTGACGACGAATCGTCGACCGACCTCCATGAAATGAGCATTTCGATTGCCTCTCCTTGATCGACAATTGACCCTCAGGCACTTCAGCTACGAACATTTCAGCAAATGTGCTTTTCACAGAAGAAAAACCCTCAAATTTTGAGTTGCTTAAACACTCTTTAGTGCTTAGGTGTGTATAACATTCACTTTCCGAATAGGATCTCGAAATAGACACTTAGTACTGAACTAGATGAGTGTTTTAACACTGAAGCACTATAGAGGGTTATTTAGAGCTTGTGTTTCTCGGTTTTGCTGATAAAGGAATGCTCTTTTTCATTGCCTCATTGACAGCTGATTGGGTGAAAAAAAGTGGCAGCCAGCCGCTCGATTATTGTCAGGTGTAGTGCACAGCCATAAATGTGTCATGATCGAAAGAGAAGAGAGACTGGGTATAGTGGATGATTGTGTGAGTGTGCATGTAATCATTTGCTCAGTAATCAGTAGGCGACATTCCACAGTGTTTCACAGATGCTGAGATTGCATATTTAGACAAAGTGCTATTCAAAATGAAGGGAACAATTAGCAAAGTGGTAGCATCCATGCAATGATAGCAGCTCAAAACATCAGGCACGAACACTTCAGCTGCTTCACGTTCTTGCATCTTACACTTCTCCATGTTTCTTTGTGCAGTCGCAAAGTAAGCCTTAAGGATTTTGTTGCAAAAAACTATTCGAATTCTGACTGTTCATGGCCATACATAGGCAATTAGGTAAAATCTCACCTTACCTTATCTGCAACCCACTCTTCCCCTTGCCATCATGCCCATACGTCATGCTTTATCTAAAATACATGAATGTAGAGCAAAATGACGTCACATTTGCCCATTAGCCGAAATTAACATGGAAGGTGTTCTTCATTTACAAATTCGAGATACAGAGATACTGCAGAGACAGACAGCTTGTGCCTGGTGCGTCTCCCTTTCACGTTTTTTGTCGAACAACTATTTGTTCGTCGATCGGAATGCAGGCATTTGGATTGATTTCCTCTCGGCACTTTATGTTTATGACAGGTGCTAACACAAATATCGCAAACAGTTCTGGTTTATTCAATATTTGTGTGTATGTGTGTTTACTTTTCTGCTACAATATGCAAGAAATGTTCGGAAAAGGATCTTGCTGGCTGTCACTCGAAATCTCTTTCTAGAATAGCGAAGTTTCCTAAGTAAGATTCTCAAGATCATAGAATAGCGTGTCTTAACTTCGTAATCTGGAACCTACCAGCTTTTGTTTCGAACCAGAGGCTTTTTAGAAAATGTTTATTTTCAAGGTGGTTGATTTATGAGCAATCACATTAGTAGAACATTTGCAAATGGACTTCCCCGTAATTCTGAACAATAGTAATTGTAACCAGAACGAAACATAAGGCAGTCTTGAGGAATTGGGTCCACACGTCTTGGATGTACATATGTGCACCCATGTGTTGGCCATTATCAACGTGTCAACCACTCCCTTGTTCCACTGACCGCGGCAGCACAATGCCCTAGTCATATGTGGTTCTTGAACCTGGCTTCATTGTGGGCGAACATTCAAGCCTCATCGAACTGTTCTAATAGTAAGATGAACGAAAATTGGTGAATAATTTTGTGAATAATTTAGTGAATTTTTTCATTCACTCATTCATTTATTGTTTCCAAGGTTTAAGGTTTCAGGTCTGCAACACTTATAAGAGACGTTACTTTCGGATTGCAATTTGTAATAAAACTTCTGCATATCCGAAGAAAGAAGTCTGTTGTTGATCAGCAATTGCCTATAAGTGTTTTTCTGTATCGGAAAAGTTGCTGTTGAACTTCTCTAAGTCCAATAACACCAAATCCGTGCAAGCTATGATTAATGAAAAAAAGAAGAGATCTATGTCACTACGACTAATTCAACTCGTACACACACGCATATTGCTATATAAAGCCGTAGTCTGAGACATGGCATATTGCTCTCTGCTTGACCACGTAGGTTCTCATACATATTCCTCCTCCCTCGCATCATACCCCCTTCCTCTCTACCCCCCCCCCGCTTTCTCCCTCTTTCTCTGTGCCTGCGGGTCAGTGAGTGTCCAGCCGGCTGCACGCTGACACATCGATGTTTCGGGCCGCGTGTTTTTCGTCTTCCTCAAGAATGCCCAAAAAAGAGCTGATGGCCCGTTTTTTAGTTGATTTTTCCATTGAAACAGTCGTTTTTTTTCTGTTTCAATACAATTCCACCAATATTGAAGACTACTGTTGTGTATTATTGCAAGTAATGCTTGTTTGTTTCATTTTATAGTCTATGTTTATAATTGTTTCGTCGGATGTTCTTGAACTTGCTCTCCGTTGTTGCACAACTCAAAGTTTCACGAACCTATTCATCTCATTGCGCTTGCCGTACAGAACAATTGTTATAGTGGTGCCTACTGCTACACACAATACATGAGGCACTTTCGACAAATCAGCTATACAACTGCAGTGGATTCCAGTGATACACACGTGTCGAGTGTTACTAGTAGTACATCATTAAAGTCGTACCAATTCCACTCATCTTGCTCTCTCTCTCTCTCCTCCGGATTACCTCTGTAATCACTCGGCCGGCATCCCATCTCATCTCCACTTCCATTCCCGGCTTACTTCCATATCCACTCTCGGCTTCTTCTGCTCATTAGCATATGTGTAAGTGAAGCTTATGTGGTGGTGTCTCGTCAAACTCGAAGCCGAACAAACATCGCGTTGTGTTGCCATGCAAGATATGCAACAATACGTTGCAATGTATATATGCGAGTATACGTACTGTGTATGCTAAAAGTATGTATTTACGGCAAAGGAGTTGCGAAACCGTTGTTTTTTTTTCATCTCAATGGCAGAAATGTGTAAGGAATCCGCAATTTCTGTGAGGAGAACAGCAACGTACGGCAGTGGTGTTTTGTGTCTCCGAGAATTCACTGTTTCCGGCTCCCTTAGCTTTTCGTACTACGGTACTCTATAATTTCCTGTATTTGGTGACTTAAGCAGCAACTTGCAGAGCTACGGCGGCTGATTTTATGGTGACGACCCAAATGGTGGAAAAAAGTGTTTTTTTTGGGGCTGCCAGATGTGCCCAATACCGATCCTTATCAAATTGAATGAGAATAGTGCACATACATTGTAAATCAGCTTTTGACGAGAATTGCGAACAAAATGCTTTCCATGTCCAGCTGTCTTCTGTGTCGCTCGCTCTCTCTCTCTCTCTCTCTCTTTTGTATAAATCTATTAATTGCCGAGTAATGGAGACGGTTGATGCCAGTACGCTATTTTTAGTTGATAAATTAGTTCGTCAAGAAATTGTGGAATATTACTTATAAATAGCTACGAATAGACAAACAAATACGTATATCTTGCTAAACGGACATGAACGGAGAATGAACTGCTTAGGATGTGTTTTGGAATACACACGAAATAGTATGCTGAGATGTAAATACATCTTACTTCTTGCTTTAAAGTAATATATCAAAGTTATTATTACGTTTCCGTTGTCCAAGTTCTGCAAAAGCATTAAAATCCTCACGTCGAATGCAGCCTTTTCTTATTCTTTGTCTCATTCTCTCTTCTCTGCATGTTTCGTTTCAATCAAAAGAACACCCGTGCGCACCCATAAAATCCTTTTTGAATGAGGCAGAGATTTCGCTGGATACGAGAGAAGAGATGCATATTAGCTCCTGAAACTGCCATGTGCTTGTGATACGCATTTGTGTACATACTTGTTTGTACACATGAAATTATAAGTTGATGCATCTTCAATAGTGTTTTATAGCCTTGTATGCACTAGCTGGCAAGAGGTGGCCGAATTCTCATAGTGAAATTCAAACCAATGCCTCACTGAGAGCCAATCTTTGCGAAGGAGTATCGCATGTTGTGCACGAATTAGTAAGTACTAGTTGCCTCGAAAGTGCATGTTCTAGGCATGTCTATGTGCGCCATTGAAAAGCAGCTATTTTGTTAATCAAACTTATCTACCTACATACACTTGCACTAGTGAAGAGAATGTTCTCCAGCTTTTTACAGCGAAACTTCGCTTATTTGTTCGCTCCAAGCTTCACCTATGATGTGTATCTTGCAATATAACTCAAGATTGAACATATGCAGCGCAGCCCCAAAAAAAGTCACGATTTATGGCGGTTAACTTTTGCGTTGTAAACTTTTCAAGCAACGAATTTCGAAGAGCTAAGAAAGTAACAAAGCTTGTTTTAAGATCTTGTTGTTTTCAAGAACTTGATTGTTGCTCACACGCCTGTTATTGTCCGAGATTCGCACGACTATTACGGTTCAAATTAGTGTGGCCGACACATCTGTTACTCTGTGCATGCATTTATGTCTCTTCCTTTGCCGTAGCGGCTCTAACATCTTGGTCCTCACAGGTATATCAAAATTGTAATGCAAACTTTTTCATTTTTTTCCGCACTTTCTTCGTTTCTCCTTTGTCTATGTTTTCGACAGCACATTTCTTAGTTGACGTTGAGAGAATCACATATGCGTCAGGTCATTCCTTTGTCTTGTCAAATTCCGTTGTCTTGCAGGCCATGGGATGAGCATTCCGTTGTGCGGGTAGCAGAGTTGCGGATAGGGAATGGTGAGAACGGGGTTCTCCAACTGCGTTTGACAAAGTAGAAGGTAAGTAGTACTCCCAACCTGCATAAAATGCATGTTGAAGAAATTTGACAGTGTTTCGAGATCAAAGAACTACCGACAATGAAATCTTCACGTCGCATGCACACCAGATCGTTCTCGGAACCAGTAGCAAAGGTGGGTGGGATGTTGATTTGCATACTATCATGTAATAGAAGACAATAGGGCAGACTGTTCTTATTGGTCACGTCAAGAAGCTGGGAGACAAACCAACGTTCGTCAAATTGTAAGGCAGCTGCAAAACTGAGAGTAATATTAAGCTCGTCTTGCCACCGTCTGGGAAATCAATTGTTCCTACTTTCAGAGAACAAGGAGACGTTTTAAGTTACCTCGAAACGGTTACCTCAAGTACAAATTCTGTTTGAATGGCGTTGTAAATGACAACGAAGACGCGTCTATGGAGGTACGAGAGTCTCTGTGCAAGTGCTTATTACTTTGTATCTAAGACATTAATGATTACTTCTTTTAGCAGTACATTTTCAGAGTATAAAAGGTCCCCTTACAAAACGAATATAGTTTCAGGTGAAACCACCGGTACCATGCAATGGTATCCGCAAGGGCTGTTTCAGCAATGGAGTTGCTTCAAACTTGGAAATACGGGTAATCTAAGTTTTAAAAGCTAAGCATGTTAATCACGAGTCTGGTTAGTATACTATTAGCATACCTGACGCCGTTCTGTACAAATATCCGACTTGCACTGTATGATTAAATCTTATTGTTAGGTTTCTATCCAATTATCCAAGTTTGTAAGTATGCCAACTCTTCGCAAATCTATGCCAATTCGCAAGCTAGTAAACTGTGCTGAACTATGAAAAACTTGAATACGCTTACAAAATTAAATACATAGCGACAGTATTTCTATAGAAGCCTAACAATTAGATTCGATCATACAGTGCCACTCTGATATTTGTACAGAACGGAGTCAGATTAGGCAATAAAACGTTGAGCATGTATGTATTCGTCATCTTGTTCTAGCAATCACCGAACACCAAGCGTAATGGCGAGTGCAATGGAACTACTCCACCCGCCAATGGCAATAATTGCTCCACACGAGAACAGAGGATATGGCGGTTCAATAGCAAGGTACTGTATTCTATCCTATGCATTTGGCATAGTACTCTTGTTTGTTCAAGCAAAGTCGTTAGCTTACAATTAAGTACCCTGGCGAAACAAAAGTTCTGTATCCAGTTAATGTTTTCTCTAGAGGAATCATTTGTATGGTCGGTTCTTTGGAGTGGTGGGGTTCACCAATTTGCTCGCAATAAGCGCCCGTTCTACTAATTGAGTGGCCTTTAGAACGCTGCCGTTCTTGAAATAGTAATAGCTTGCACACAGTGTGAATCCTTTGTGATTAACAAGTTATCATATTGTCCTTAAGCACTTCCTTGTTAGTGAAACATCGTTGTACCGGTAACCTAGCAGTCGAATAAGCCTTGATTCGGGCGAACCTTATTATTACTTTCAGTGCTTCGCAGCCATTCGTCAAAGTGCCGTTGTGCGCAAAAACCACAAGGACTACGACAGCGTGAATCCGTTTCCGGAGTACATCGTTGACACTTCCAAAGACGGAAAAGTGTGTCTCCCTTTCCTATTCAATAACCACAAATGTTTGTTGTAAACATTTTTTTAAAGTGCCAGTTCGTCATGATCCAAAGTGACATTGACATACACCGGGTGGACACCATTTGTGCCATCTTGCATTTGTGCCAACCGATGGATTAGCTCAATTTTGGTGTCCAACAAGGCTGAAATACCTGAGCGCTCGTTTGACCATAGGCTTTGGGAGCTACGACACAAAAAATAAATTTTTAGACTAGATATCAACTGTTGGCGCAAATTTGAATTGCGCAAATGGTGTCCACCCGACATACAGTAATAAGTCCTGACTCTCTCTGCACTCCGCTATTTTGCCAGCCTCTTATCTCTTTCCTCACAATACATCTGCCTATCCAACGGGATTATCCCATTCAGTTAATGTTCGTGAGATTGTGGAGACAAGTTGTTTGGTTGTCTGGCACTAATTCCTAATTAGAGGTCATGCGAGAACATTCCCGAAGAACATTGGTATTGTTCAGGAGCACCTTGTGCACTTCTCTGGATTGGCGGAGCCGCAGTGGATTAGTGCCCTTCCGAGTTCCCATCCAGCCGTAAGTGTGCACTTCTTTTTTTAAACAATACTGGAACAACAAGGTTCCGTGTGTGAATACTTAATAATCCTGGTAAACGAGAAAAATTCTACCATAATGCTAGGTGGCACAGGTAGCAGCTTAATATTAGTAGTATATATGATCTTAATTGGTCTATGACACATTGTTTTAGAAGTTGAACGTGCTTTTACCGTACATGATACGATGTCCATTGCTTTGAGAGCAGACATGTTCCTAACTTGTGACTAACTTGCAGGATGTCGAAAATATTGTACTGTAGACACACTAGGTGGTCTAAAATTGCATAAAAATACAAAATGTTTAAATTACTGTGATTGGTCGCAGTGTGGATATTACGTGTTTGAGAGACCAATAGCGCTGCTGAGTTCTCCCAGGTTATTGAATATGAAGAACATCAGCGGATGATATCCATAATCACAAAGAAGATCAATGTGGACTGTGTTGCATCATCGAGAAGTTCCAACGGGCACAAACAATTAGCAAGGATGGCAACCCGGTCGGACTCTTTTGAAGAGGTGAGTAAGACGTATATGACCTTTTCAAGACACCATCACCAGTTACAAACGTGACAAGATGATGGTCTTATTTGGACTGCTGCAGTAATAACTGGTTGGAGTGTTCTTTAAACTTTGGTTTCAGGCAGCTGCCTATCAAGCCGCGCTTCGCGAGTTTGGCTACCGCTTGGCATTGCATCAAGAGGCAACCGGTGGCAGGAAGCTGTTCATCGCAGATTGCACCTTCGGAAAAGAGAGAACTGTTCCGCAGATGACGGTTAGAGAGAGGGTTCATACATCAAACGCATCCTTCAACCTCTTACCTTTATCTGCATTAGTTCTAAAGGGAGCTGCCAAGTCGTTGTTTCGTTGTGTGGAAGTGCGTGTGTATGACAAAACCACACTTTTTGTGAGGGACCAACTGCATATCGAAATGGTGATCTTGGCACTGACAATGAGGGTTCAGGGGTTCTGCCCCCCCCCCCGCCCGCTACAGTAGAAACATCGTTATTATAGTCAGTTGTACAAGAGTAACGCTGTTTTTCAGTTCATTCATCGGTCTATTTTTACAAACGAAGTTAGGAGCAGCGTGGAGGCTCAAGCAGTCTTTTACTATGACCGCATGGTGTGCAGGTATTCTTTGCATTTAATTAGAAGATGTAAAATAAGTAGTAAAATGTAAGGGCAAAATACACAGTTTCCACATTTAACAGTGTGTTGAAATGAACACATACCGTAACTATTTGCCTATTCAGCGGTTCTCGATGTTGCCGAAGAAATGGAGAACGGGCAAAACTGTACTGTGTAGGTTTCATTAATATTACGTATTTCAAAAACGAATATCATTGGTTTCCGGGGACCAGCTGCAGAAGACTAATTGTTCCCGAAAAAGCTTATTGACTAATTGAACTAATTATTCTCCTGAGCACGTATTACACATTTCAGCAAAAACCAACACCTGACCGTCTTTACTACGATTCCAGTGGTCTGCTAGTGGACGTAAATGGAGGTTCGGCGTGTTTAATTTTTTGAAAACGAGGGCTTAGCCCTCCTCACCCTCTAATCATTCATAGTATTATCACAGAAAACACAGGAATGTAACAGGTCAACACTTTTCTAATAGCTACCGTAACATGAGCATAGATGGAAAGATCAAAAAGGGTTTCCAATCATCGAAAAATCAGACATGTTAAAGCTACAAAGTGCTTTTAGAACATCCCGACTGTGCGCATAAGAAGACGTTATTCGAATGCACCGACTTTTGTGGGTGCGATCCTGCCAAATGCACCCAACGTGTTGTTCAGGTGGGAACTGTTGAATGACCACATTAAACTTACCTTGTCTAGATCAAACCCTTGATCAGTGAATACAAATGTGCCAATTACTTAACTTTACTGTGTTTTTCTAAAGCCAAGTATTGTTGCATACAAAAAACAGCATCTTTATTCTTTATTCAATCCGACAAAAGTCACTGGGTAACAGGCAATGACACTGACAGGGGGACACTAATTTTACAAGATGATAGAGGATAACGGGATTGGAAAGTAATTAATTAGGATTACTGTAGTGGGTAACGAGGTACGGGTGAAAGGAGTGAGGAAGGGAGGCAATGCAAGCTATGAGAAATTGGGGAGAAGAAAGGTGGACCTCATTGGCAGCCATAACTACTCTATTCCAAATACTAACGTTCCTAGAAAAGTAAGCTCTCCTATTTCTGAACCGTGAACATTCTGTTAGGCGTAAATTGGCCTTCCTTAGGTTCCTAGATGACCGATCGGAAAGCCGAACTACAAGCTTAGAGAAATTAGTGTCATAATACACAAACAACAGTTTACAAAGATATCTGTAGAGTGTTTCAACGATGATGGAAACCGGCCGCGGTTAGGTGGAATATATGGACCTTAAGGTTTTCCAAATGCCTATGGGCACATCAGGAACCCCCGTTGAGAAACCCCTCTGCAGACCTTTCTTTTGTTTTAGAAAGGTTCGAAGAAGCCATTGGTTATCTTCCGCGAGCACGGCGTCGGCTTCGGTATTCGCACGCCCGTCGACATTGTGAAAGGAGAGTTTATCGCCGAATTCAAATCATTGGTAGGCTGATGTTATGCAAATTTGGTACATCATGAGGTTATCCGATCAGAAGATGGATACCGTGACCGACAACACTTACATTTCTAATAATAAGTAGTTAATCTCGCTTCAAATAAGTTGCTACACTTCTTAGTGTACTTACTCCATTTTAACGTCATTTGAAAAAATAAAATCAAACCAGTAAACTGAATTTTCAATAATGGATTGGATCGCCCAACAAGCATAACTGTTTCATAGCTATCACAAACGTGAATCTGTACATAATACATTGCTAGGAATACCGCTACAATAATGTTTTCGATAATCAAACACATGTCTCCAGGTTTGCACGTCCGAAGAAGCGCACAGTGATGCAACCTATCAATACAACATGGAAGAGATGTTCGTTGCTTCTGTGCTCCTGTGACTTAAATGGAGCCAGAAACCGTGAATCGTCGGAGGCAAAATACAGCATTTCCTTATATAGTTGCACCCTCACAGAAGTTGCGTGTCTCTTATACACACATTTCTGCTAACACAAAACAACGGTTTGCGGCCTCCTTTAAGCGTATCATAAACGGTCTAAGAGAAAGCAAATGTAACGAGTGTCTCATTTCAGTAAAACCTGGAACTCGGATCAGGACGGAAAAACAATTTCCGTAGTTCGAGATGCTACCGACATGGTAAGCGTTACAGTTACTACACCACATACAATTTTCAATGTGTTACTGGCACATCAGAAAACAACAGTTGAGGAAGTCCTCTGATTGCGGACAAAGCCATAAAGTACTGCTGCTTGCTCGTCAATGATAGGCCTATAACCAGGAAACATTGTCAGCCTTAACAAGTACATAACTTGCGCATAACTACATACGATACTACTACTGAGCCACTTACCTGTTACACTACAAAGTACATCGTATTATCTAACAATAAGTTTTCTAGCGAGGGACTCGAAACTATGAGTAACCGTATCGCAAGGCCCAAGTTCTTATAGGGAAATGAAAGTCGTTTCTTCAATCACTCATGTTCCCCGAATGCCTTCGCACTCAACGTGAACGTCGAACGAATCGACAAGCGCTTCAATCGGATTGCCTTTTTCGCCCAGAAGGACATCGAAGCAGGTACATATATGTACATACTATTGTAATATCTGGCTCCGCTCTCCACAAAACATCTGACTGCCAGTTTGGTTAACGTGTTCAAATTTTCACAGTTTACA
This sequence comes from Koerneria luziae, assembly GCA_014805365.1. Classification (NCBI taxonomy): domain Eukaryota; kingdom Metazoa; phylum Nematoda; class Chromadorea; order Rhabditida; family Neodiplogasteridae; genus Koerneria; species Koerneria luziae. The sequence goes on from JACMIJ010000796.1 coordinate 14,747, forward strand.
GTACTCCAGCAACCCGGCTCCCTCGGTTACCGCCCCGCAGGCAATAATGCCTTGAATCGGGTGTACTTTACTTTACTTTACTTTACAGTACTCCGGTATTCTGAAAATGGTCAAGTTTTCGTATGCTCTCAACTTGCCCATTTTCAGAACCACCATTAGTGGTTTGAAAATGTGTAAGTCAATGGCACATGAAAACTTTTTTTTTTCAAAAATACCGGAGTAGTTTCACAAATTTGTGGAATTTCAAAAATACCGGAGTAGTTTCACAAATTTGTGGAATGAAATACCTTCGAAACCTTTTTATGCATCTATTTTGCAACTTAGAACAAATGTGTTCACTTCTTTTTCAAAAGCGTATTTCGCATTTCAAGGTAAGCATATCAAGCAGCTCAGAATGGCAAAAACTGGTGGAATGTGATCGGAGACCATTTCAGGTTCCGAAATAACGATCAACTACTTTCCCGGATATTCAAATCGGATCTCGTGGTGCAAGTGAGTCCTTTGTGTGAGATGTGCATGTTACCAAAGACATTGGCTACCGAGGGAACTAAGGATGGAGTAAAATTACTCTTTAGAGTACTGTATTCACGTCCACCATAGCTATGCCTGTTTGTGAGTGCGGCTGGCTTCTTGGTAGGTTCGCATGCCAAATAGATATTGAGTATGTGTCTAATATAGCATTAAAGACTGAGCAATGTGCATAGCATCAAGGAATAAGACATACCTATGCCCACTATATCCATGTTTTAGTACAAATGTAAGACCAAATAGCACAAAGGAGTCTATGCTTGTTCTA
>JACMIJ010000797.1:0-15526 GCA_014805365.1 Koerneria luziae
CTACTCGTGGGGGGATTGTAAACGACAGTTGAGTATTCGCAAACTGGGCGGATGTAGATCTTAAAAACAGTGGAATATATGACACGAGGACATTAACAAAGTAGGCTAGAGCATCTTCTTTGACAATAATACCGGTTTCCTAAAACCAAGGTATCCCTTCATGTCTTTTACTTAACAATAAAATCCACTTTCCTAACAAAAATAGTTTTCTTTCCCGATAATAAGATGTAGCACTGAATACAGTACACGCGTAATGACATTACGTATGCTGTTGACATACCTGATTTCATTTTGTACAAATATCCGACTGTTCCTGTATGACCAAATCTTATTGTTAGGTTTCTTATAATAAAATTGCACGTTCCTTCCAAAGTGTTAGATTTCTTTGGGAACCCAATACCCAACATGCGTTTGCCCGACAGGTCGAAGAATATTTCCTGGCTGGTCAGTTATTTTTCAACATAGTTTTTTATCTTTTTTTTACATAATGCACACAACATTGTCATGTTTCGGAAAGTTGTTGCAAATACAGTTGCGTATTGTGTCACACGTGCCAGCAGCATTGCAAACCATTGCTGTACATCACTAGCTTTTCCGTTTCTGTGACAATATTAATACATAGATTCAATCACGCTTTATAACAATCCACTCCCTGTATTTTTAAGAACTACTTTCAGGAAAGTAAGATAATATTGGAATCTTAGACCAAGAAAATAAGATAAATAAATAGAGACAAGAAACAATGTATTTCTGTCTATTCTTCCTGCGGCTGTAAGACGTTGCGTTATGTTTTATCTTCCAAGAATTTTGGCAATCAAGTTATCTTGCCGCTCCGTTAGAGCTGCGATAGTCTAGTTTGGGAAAGATATTACAGAGCATGCTCTTGCAGCATCGCTCACTGCACTACAACGTATTGCATGCTTATTATGTATTAGTAACGGGTTAAAGAGCGCGAGATTTTTTACACAGGAAGCCTTGCTTTGCTATCCTGCTTCTCCTCATTTCTGATGACCCCGTCGGGGTTCGTTGAAGGTCCCTCACTCTCCTGTTTCTCGTATCAACGCGGAAGACCCAACCCTCTGCTAGACGCCAAATTGGCAGTGCCCCCCTCTTTTCTCGTTCCATAGCTACCACATAGTGGCGGAGGGTGGCTGTTGTGTCTACTTATAGAACTTTTATTTTTGAGCTCTGTATGTAAATGCTCTACACCAATGCATACAACTCCGACCGTTTGTGTACTTTTGCTATTTCTTTCTTAACTAAAGTGAACTGGGTTGCGCTTATTGTAAGCTAGTTACATAATATAATATAATACATTATGATATGATATAATGCATTGTTATATTATATCTCTTTGGAATAACGACCGTATTGATTCCGTCATTGCTGCATACTTTATTTTCCGGCAATCAACATTTGTTGCAATTAATAATGTTCACTTGAACTGTCATTTGTGTTTTGTTGAACGTACCTTTGTAATTGCATTTATTCGTTTCTTGCAACACAGTAACGATTCGTTAACGAACAGTCCTACCGTTATATCCCAACTGTTAGAAAAGCCGGAAAAAATGCAACTTCGGCAATATTCGCACAGTAAAACGTCGCTACCGGGTTGCAACAGTCCCGCGGTAGTACTGGTCAGCAAATTTTTGTGTTCTAGCAGAGACACAAAAATGACACCTCTTTCAGCGAAATGCAGCAGCGGCTACACTCGAGATGGTGGCAATCATTGCTCGCTGGCTTCGTCTCTAGTCTATTCCTCATTCCGCTTCAACGTATGTTTCTTCGAATTAGCAACTAACAATAATACTGTCAAGCAACAAAAAAAAAGAAGTGAAATATTGTTAACAATCATCAATAAATGATGGCCGGATACAGTGAATGCTAGGAGGTAGAAACCACCATTCGCATATACATACTTTCACAGAAGTTGAGGGAGGGGGGTATATGGGAATCACAGAAGTGTCTTTAATATACACATTTTCGCCATAATGAAATAACGGTTTCACAGCTCCTCCAAGACTGTATTTCGTGGAATGTCATTGCAGAACAAACATACATACACACGCCAATCGTGAGCAATGTGGTCAGGCAAAATCGTTTTTGTTTGTTTGGTTGCGGAAGGCACAGAAATGTCTGGTTTCTTTTTCCATGTTTCCTTCTTCAAGTACTTTTCAGAAAATGCATTTGTACAAGTATTCAAAGAAGGAGTGAACGCACTTTTTTCTTACTATGCCCGAGTCTTATGTTTGTTGTGAAACACGAATAAATAGGGCATTGTTACATGCAATTTTTTTGACAATTTTCTGTCTTTCAAGCCTCATAAACCGCTCAACAGGCATTTATATCACTAAACAAGCTACAGAGGTGTCTACCACACTCAGGGCAAGCTATGGTTTACGGGGACATAGTACATTAAAAAGTGAGTTTAGCCCTTCTTTAAGAGTAATCGTAAAATATTCAATTTCATATATGTAAAAGTTCTTTCGAACGTCACAACTGTTGTTCAGCCGTCCTCGGCGTTTCCTGCGTTTCCGGCTACTCAAATCTGTACGGCGATCGATGTTATATGGTCAGCACGGATCAGTACGATTTTGCGGATTTTCGCGCCGTTTGTCAGTCAAGTGGCGCCGATCTCGCCTCCATCCACTCGCAAGCGGTGAACAGAGTTCTTTATGTGTAGCCTAAATTTGCCGTCTGTACATATGCTGCAGTTCAAGTATGACAACTAACAATTATATTTCCACAATTCCAATGAATATTTGAAACCACTAAACTTGAACCAGCCTATAGAAACATGCTGATGGCAACTCCATCGTTGAATGTTTGTATTTAAATTTGAACAGCGGCGTTGCCTACCAAGATCGTAGGAAAATAACAACAACAATCTCCTCGAACCATGTCCTCGTTGTAGGAGCACGAAGCAATCAAAGGGGCATTAACAGACTGCTGTTGGTACTGGATTGGACTACGGTGCGATGCCTCCAACAATCCATACTGGTCTGACGGCTCGCCTTTCGACTACAATAATATGGGTACGATTTTTGTAACGTAGCACGTGTGACAATTGCGCGTTACATCAAAAACGACAAGCGAATGCACATGTAATAGATATGACACTGTAGTTGGCAAAACCAGTACTATTACCTATATACCAGTAGTAGTCCCCAAGTTAGCCTTCAGAATACACATGTCCTTCCTCGGATGTCGGCTATGCAATCGAACAGGACATGGACCAGTGGGACAGCTACGATCTGACGGATACTTCCGGCTACGTTGTGTGCGCGACTGCTGGTTGGTCCAATTTTATTCATTGAACAAACTAATGGTGCCCATTAATGAACAATAATCATAAAAAATGTAATGGCCAAGAACATTTCCCAGTTCAGCGTCAACAACAACAACCACGACCACCTCAACTACAACTACCACTACCAGCACCACAACCACTACGCCACCACCTACCACCAGCACACTTCTCACAACCACAACAGACCCACCTACTACCACCACAACCACTCTACCGATTACTACTACTCTCGACGCTAGCACCTCCACGCTTGGCGCGTCTTCAGCAACACCGACTGATGCGACTTCCACAACCATGCTGGGAGCTAGTACGACGCTCGGCTCAACAGAAACAACTCTGACCACTGGAACGCAAGGATCAACGTCCGTTTATTCTAGTATATCGACTGTTGATAGTGTAACAACCACTGAGAATACCGACTCCACAGCTAGTGGAGCGACTAGCGTATCAACGCCAACTGCTGGAAGTACGTTATCTACGCTAACCACAACAACTAGTGCAAATGCGGTATCCACTTCCCAAGGAAGCACCGACACCACAAACTCTGCCGGGAGCAGCGTAGCTACGACGACAGGCGGAAGTCCTACCAGTACTACAAGTCTCGGCAGCACACAGTCTACAGCGCCGGGATTAACTACTGCAGGTACAGGAACCTCCACCACTCCATCGACCGGAACTGGAACGACCGCGTTTGGAGTAACCACAGCGAGCACAGTAAACACCGCAACTCCCGGAACCGGAACTGGGACTACTGCAAGTACAACAATTCCCTCCGGAAACCCAGCAACTCCAACAACAATTGTGATTCCGCCAACAATAGCAAGCGGAAGCACTGGAACGAGTAGCCCAAGTGAAAGTGATTCAACAACGCCTCCTATATTCTTCGGAGCACCACCTCCGACTCCAGGAATGGACTTACCGTCTACGACTACAGAACAAGGCGCAACAGGTTGGTTTTTTTTACCAATAAAGTGGATAAAACACGTCGGGCATGGTATGTCAACATCAGTTGCGCATTTCAGCACAAACAACAGGCGGTGATGCGCCTTCTACCAGAACAACCACAGCTCTTCCAAGTAAGCTTTATTAGCTTGCTTAGACTGATTTTGATGTATCATTAAGGAACGAAAATAAATGATTCTGAAAAAAAACTAAGTTTAAAAGCAAATGGCCCAGTCGCAATGGACCTTTCCAAATGCCCATTAGAAAGTAACTTGAACCCACAAGTAGAAAAAGAGGAACTTGACTGAACTGACAATGAATGTAGCACATTGGTAACGGTACTGGGTATTGAGGTGAAGGATTCGATTACTGAGGATACATGCTTTTTAGCAACAACGACTCCATACAACCGATGCGCCGCGTACGCGGTCGGCGGCATTGTCTATCCAAACAAGTGCTCACAAGTGGACCCGCTCGCATCGTGCAACTCGAACAGCTCCCAAACAATGTGCAACTGCACCAGTGGCTATAGTGGACAGTACTGTGGAATACGTACGTTATACAACAACAAAACTTTCGTGGATTATCACTAAAAGAGCTAACCTGCTTGCTATGTTATGTCTTCATCCTAATATGTGAATGAAAAAAAGAAAATTCGTCTGTTCAGAAGCCACCGATGTAACGCTATTGTCGTCAGTGTTCGGACCCGGAACATCAAATCAGGATGTGATTGATGTATGTATGTACATCTACTCTGTTATCAGCCATAGCCCCTTGTTTGTATTTATTATTGTTGTATTTTGATTACTTTTAGATGCTTCAACTCTCAACACAAGCACCGGTCAGCTTGGTCACGTCATTTTCTGCTATTACCAGCACTCTTTCCACGGCCACTAAGGAAAGTCTCAGCTACTCTGTCGACGAGTTTTTCAATTGGGCATACTATGAAGAATTGCGCCTGAATGATACGTATGCATTTCAAAAATTTTTGGGTGACAGTCATTACTGATCTCTTTAATAAGACACCTTCAAAACTCTAGGGAAAACGTAGGAGTGCACACGCTTGTCTTTTAGTGTAAATTTTTACATTCATTTAGTTTTTTTAAGATGCAATAGCAAAATATATTGCATCTCTTTTGCCCATTACGAGACAGAACTGAAAGCAACATAAATTTCATTTTAGGGACGATTTTGTGAGTTTCAATGATCCCTCACTGGGAAACTGCTTTACATTCAATCACTGGCAAAATAACCCAAAATATCTCACAAGAGATGAAGGGAGGATGTCAGGTAACGTAGAAATGCATGCATTTCAAAATTTAATAATTATTTTATCTTGACCGAAACTCGTACCACCCAGCAGCTTTTCATATGGGCAGAAGGAATGAGCTTCTGATGTGTCGAAAACTTTTATATGTAAAACTAAGCAGGACATACCAAGAGGACGTAATTGTTTTTCATGTCTTTTTGTTGTCTTTTGTTTTGCATTTTATTTTTAGCAGAACAAAGTCCGCGACATAGGACTTTCCTTCTGTGCATTGTTTTTCTTCCCAAAAGGCACTTGTGCAAAGCAAGCGAAGATGTGTCTGTAGTCTGGTTGTTTGTTGTGTCTGGGCTTCTTTTCCCTCGCGTCATAATAGCATAGCGATCACAAGTCACAACGTGTGACTTGCGGTTGTCGCGTGTTAAATTATGTCATTCTTATGGGGCTCCTTTCCATTTGAGATGTTCTCCTTTTCTTCGTGTTCCATCTTTTGGCATTCTTCATGAATGTTCAATGTCAACTTTGATAACAACAGATAAGGCGAAGAAGTGGTCTATTTCGACATCCTTAAATATTGATTGATTTCTTCGAGTACTGGAACTGGGCGAATGAGGAGGAATATGTTGGACAAACAGGGAAAACCATTACCAATGGATCTTTTTACAAAGTCAGATTTAATATTTAAAATTCAGGATTGCGCGTCTCTATGAACATCAATGAGAGTGATTATGTGCCGTGGATCGAGACTGCCGGAATCAACGTCTATGTCCACCAAATCGGCACCGATGTGTTCATCGAGAGCCCTAGTCATGCTTCAAGACCCGGGTGGATGGAAGAACTCCAGATTGTCAAGGTAACACCGCAAGTGCTCTCGCAAACCACACCGTGCGCCTTCAGTATAGTTGGAAAAGTTTAAAGTCTCCGACACTCTGCTCCACCGAAGCAGTGTGCAACAAGGCAGACATCAGTTGCATATTGGGGTGCTGCAAGTACTTCCGTTTCAAATCTACTGCTATGCCGTTGTTTCGTAATAACAAAAATTGCATGTGTAAAAGATCTGCAACTTCTGCGAGGGAGCAATTACATAAGGAAGTGGCAATTTTTTGCCTTAGAAAATTCATGGATTTTGGTGTCTTTTAAGACAGCTGTGAAATCGTTATTTTGTGGAAACTTCAAAAAGCTGGTATTTTCTGTATGTTGACTGGGTTACAGCTGACTGGGTGTCACATTATCAGAAAAGGGAGAGTTGTGCGGTTGTTACCTGATTTCTCCCCTCCTCGCAGTTTCGTTAATCGTTTGACCTCGGATTAAGGTAGGACTCTCCTCTACGGAAACATTTGCATTATGATGCCATAAAAGCCTTGTTGTCCCATGTTGGGTTACTAACCTTGGTGGCGAAGTGGATCTCTGGAGGGGACACCCACTTCTTTTGCTAATGTTCCGGAATGTCTGTAGCAGACATCGTTCCTCTCATCTTTTCGGCAGCACCACGGCCTTGCTCCTAACACCCAAAGTCTCCATCCATTAGTTTGGCCTAAACATACATATTATGTCTAACATGTGAACGTGCTTCTAAACGTGAGTATAGCCCTCGTTTCTTCCAAATTTATTCTTTCAGTCCACAATATCGCGCATAGGTGGAATCTTCGGCCATTGTGCTAAGGACAAAAGTGCCGCACAATCCTACTACTTCCCTGGCATATATACCGTTGATGTAAGTCGTTTTTCTTATTTATGGATTTATTTACAAATCTTAGGGATGCTATCGCTCTTGCTATCAAGACGCTGCTCTACGACTGTGCGGATGTGTCGATTCGCGGTATCCAGTACCTCCCAATACAACCGAATGCAAGGTTTCACAAGGTGACAAGCATACGAATGATCCTTGTTAACACAGTATTACCGTGTAGTGTTTCCGTTTTTGTGGAAGCCTAAATTTATATGCAGTGGCTAGGCAAATTTATGTGCATGGGAAGCATGGATGAGGGAGTGGGTGGAATCTGTGATGGCTAGTAGTAAAAACCACTTACCCCTTGTCACATGTGTTACTGATCTATGGTTGACAGATTTTACCACTGCGAAATAACGGATTCGCAGCTCCTTACGTTAGTCCCTGCGGGCTATCAATTCGTGAGCCGGGAGAACTTTAGTCTATTTACTTTCAATTTATATGGAATACCGCTCATCCTTGCAGTTTCTTGCTTGAACAATATGACGATTACACGTGGAGATCCTTCATTGTGGAGCGAATGTCGATGTCCCCAACCTTGCTTTGAAGAAGACTATGATGTCGTCGCTACGCGTGTGCCATTTACGAAAACGGTTTGGATTTTACCTCTTGAGGATTACAAAGGCAGTCTATACACGAAGTAAAGCTTGAAGGCAAGTTATTTGTGCAAGCCTCATTGCTGCAAAAAAAACAGTGACATATCTTTACTAGAGTTGGCAATACGACGTTTTCGGTAACCGAAAGTTCTTTCGGCTAATCTTTTGTTTTGTCTATTTATTAATAGTCGATGGAATGATAATCACCGAATGACTCAATCGACTACGTATTCCCATCCATTAATATCGGACACCTTTTGTTCGAAGACAATGCCTATTCGTCAATAGTATTCGACGATTTATGAATGCGCGGCTTTCTTCAAAGAAATGGGTTTTTTGTAACTTCACAATATTCAGGAGAGCTATGAAAGTTCCGGTACATACTCATCGGAGACAACTGAAGTCTTCGTGTATTACTCAACTGTGGTTGTTGAAGCGGAACAAGAAATCCTCGTTATGAACGTAGGTTTTCGCGCATAGCGGTAGTAACACCTCTACAGTATCAACTTGCTAAACACTAATTGTACTAAGCACGTGATTGATATTCCTCGCTTATGAATGATATCGATCACTCGTATTTGGTTGTTAGCAGTGACGTATATACTTTGGTATTGGTCCGCAATATTAATCCTGAAGTATTCGATGCTTCAGCTGACTCGGTTCCTTTCTCAAATCGGTGCTCAATTCGGAGTGATACTCGGTGCATCCATTATATTCTGCTTCGAGGCCATGTATCTCATCTTCATCTTTGCCTCGAATAAGCAAACAGACAAGAGGAAAATGCAGCATCGACAGCAGCAACATCGGAAGATGCAATCTTGGCGATGAAATACTTCGCGCAGCACCGCACAGCGTGCATCCTCATGGCGGTTACAGCGCGGGCGTGCATACGTGAGAGAAAGGAACATCAGAGAACTAATATGTATGTCTAAAACCGCCGGATGTTTTACAATCTCAACATGAAGCGCAGGCGACACTATTCATTCATACGATGCCTTTATATCTAGCACTTACGTACTAATATAATTTTGTGCTTTTCGTTCCTTTGACCCGAACAATGTTGTTGTAGTTGTTATTAAACAAACCTTTCGGTAATTCAAACTGATTTCAAAGTGTCACTTCTTGAATTTTCTTTGTATCTTGTTAATCCGATTACAAATATTATACATATGTTGTAATTTGATTGATATAACTGTTGTTTGTTTTCTTTGTTTTCTAGAATTTATGTATTTACGGTTAATAAAAACATGTACATTTTTTGTAACCTATATTTAGCTACAAGGACTTCACAACATGCGTGGTCCTGGCCTTCTCAGGACTACCCGCAAGGCGAAATGCCTTGAAAACGGGAGACTTTGCCTTTTTTGTGGCCCAGCATATGTATATGTATTATAGAATAAATGTTTTTCATTTACTGTAATAAAATGAAATATTTGAGTGAACATCTATATGCACACTGTCACCTTGTGTTGTAGTAAATATACTTTCCACAATTATTAATGAAAAATATGTCTCTTGATTGTTAGAGTAAAAGACAGTTGTTCTCCGCAGTGGTGCGAGAGCGAACAATGAGGGCAGAGGAAATATCATCCCTACACTCCCAGAACTGAAAAATAAATCGCCGCTTTTGTACGCAGACGTCGCAAGTGAACGCGATGAATTTGGCTTTTTGACTAGAATCATGCGATTTGCTTTATAATATTTGGCTAACAGAGGTCTTCTATGGCAGAACGGCATAATGTGTGGTGTAAGTAACACTTACGTTATTTTACTTGTTCTGTGATGGAGTTATCGGTGGCCAAGATACATACTTGAGCGTAGGATGGACACATTTCATTAAAAAAGGTTTCTAACATATACACTATTAGGTAGGGTCCTCTTGGGAGGGATGGCTCGGTTGGACTAGAGTTGGTTTGTCTGTCATATAGAGGGTCCTGAGATACCTTCGCCCAGCACATAAGCCAAAGGGTTAAGAGTAGCCAAAATCGGGGAAATAGGGCTCAAATCCTCCACGGTTCCTCACTATCGACGCTATAATCGGGGTGGTTCGGGGTCGGTCCCCTGGGGTCCCAGGCTAAGACGACGATTAGGTCATTGATCATTCTGCACGTCATTGCAAAACTTCCTTCCTCCCTCAAACGTCTTAAAAATAGTCTATCCCACGGTTTCCTGCTTTGTAACGCGAGAGAGGAAGAGAGCAAGGGATATCGCATATAAGATATTATCGCATTGGTTTTTCTTCTGCCATTTTTCAATTTGTTAAAAGAATTAAAAATTAAGTAATTTAGTTTTTTAAAGTAGTTTAGTTAGCGTATTACTAGGAGACATGAATGCCAAAGTGGAATGGACGCCGTCACAAGTTGTCGGGCGCTACGCAAGCAGAACTGAAAATGAGCTTGTAGAACACCTGGTCGAATTCTGCATCAAGAACGGCATAAGACTGATCAACACGATGTACAAGAAGAGGAAGGGGTGACTATGGAAATGGAGATCGCCGGACAGAATAACAAAAAGAATCAAATAGATTATGTCGGAGTTTGCGAGGGTGTGAGAGCGAAACATGTTGATGTTATTTCTCGGTTCAAATTCCACTCTAATTACCGGCTATTGCGAGCACTCATCTGCACACGAGCACCAGTCGAGAGGCTTCCCAGGGGGAAGGGCACAAGGACCGCTCTCAACAAAGCCACATTTTCGACGACTGTAAAAGCTTCTGCGCATGTCATCCGAACAACATCCGCCACCGCAATATACGATGACCTCTGTTAGGCAAGCAAGACGTGCCAGGTATCAGCCCCCGAACCACCCCGATTGAGCCACCACAGCAAGCACCTGATCCAATAAAGAGGCCTGCCCCAGAACTACCGAATATCCGATTAGAAGAGGCGGTACGAAGAAACCTGTCGTCTTGCGCGGCAACAGATGAAGACGGACATCCACTCACGGAAGAAACTTCTCGTCACCCGCGCGATCAGTCGAGGACGCAGGCTTCGCAAAGTGAAACAGAAAGAAAACGTGGCTAGGGAGAGAATTCCTGTCAAAGATCCAACAACGGGTGCCGTTTCACAACGGGCAACAGAAGATGCGGTCCAATCTTTCTTCAACGACATATTCCACATTCCACCACTGCGGACTGCCTCCTCCGACCCGTCACCACCATTCATGGAATGCGAGTTGGATTGTGCTCTCCGCGAACTCCATCCCGGAAAGTCGAAAGGCCGAACGGCATTACTCCCGAGATGCTCTTGTATACGCAATCCTTCGTTGCATCGCTCCTCTGCAAGCTGCTCAACATGTGCCTCGCCTCCGGCACCATCCCCGAGTCACTCGTGAGATCGGAAGTCACTCTCGTGCACAAGGGAGAGGGACAGACGACATGGGGAACTTCCTTCCCATTAGCATCATATCGATGGTTTACAAGACATTGAGCCAATCCATTCTACGGATAATTACGGACCAACTGGACTATGCGGTGGGAGCTGCGCAAGCCGGGTTCCGCAAGGGCTTCTCATCTCTCGATGACATCAACACCCTGAAGATCCTCGTCCAAGACCACCACGATTACTGAATCTGGTCTTCGTCGATTTTTCCAAGGCGCGTCGAGTGGACGGGCGTGTGGAACTCGCTCCTCACTGTCGGAATCAACGACGACCTAGTTCGCTCACCGTCGACGGCCAACAATTTGCCTACGTCGACAGCATCAAGTACCTCGGATGCATGATCTCGATCCCACGCGATCCAAGGAAAGAGATCACCCAGCGAGACCAGGCTGGATGGGAATGTACAAAGAGTTCATGGAGAACGCGTACACCCCGCTGACACTCTAGAGAAAGCTCTTCAACTCTTGTGTGTCGCCCGCAGTGCTCTATGCCAGCGAAACATGGACGATCACGAAGACCCCGAGAAGCTGAGAGTAAGCCAGAGGAAGATGGAGAGACGTATGGTGGGAATCACACTGATGGACCGGAGGAGGAACGAATGGCTAACACGGCGTACTGGAGTGGGGGACTGGGTGGACAAGGCGTGCCTTAGAAAAGTCCGATGGACTTGTCGGATAAGAGACATGGACGGAGATCGGCTAGCGAGAATCGTGACTGAGTGGACACCACGCGAGGGCAGCAGAGGCAGAGGGCAGCCTACCATGAGATGGCGAGACATGCTGGTGAAGCTGACTTGAGGGCGAGCGACGAGCAGCTACTGACCGGTCTCCGCACGCAGCATGTTCTATTGAAAAAAGACGTCGATCATGCGGTTAAGATAAAGATAAAGTTTAGTTATGACGTAATGTATTTAATGCAACTGCATCCCACTTGCACTATTCAAATATCCGGTACGCTCATAACAAATATCTGACTGTCGCTATCTGTACCTAAATATAAACATGTTTACATGTGAATGTACATATATTATGGGCGTTGTTCACTTTTGTTGTGTTTGCGATTTTCAATTCCGTTATTTCTTACAATTAACAGTTGCAAAGTCCAGCAGAAAAGAAATGCAGTTACATTGCATGTGTTCCAGAGTAGGAAAACTTGTGACAAAAAAAAGAGTGTGTTGTGTGGTTGCATATTGGCGCTTTGCAATCGGAAATCAGTAGTCGCATAACTTGTTCGTCATTAAACTGTACATGAGGTCTCTAACGTCCTGCACGGATTTTCTTAACGACCTCAAGCTGCAAGACGAGTTACAAATATCCCACAAAGTGCTCGATATTTGTGAAAAATATTTAGTAAACGGGACGTACACATGTTTTGTTAACACATATCAGTTCCTTGAAGCTCTCCTTATCTTAGAAAAAAAGTTTCACACTCACGATAAATTTATTAGGATTCTAGGTTAATTCTTCGCAGTGTAGCTATTATATACAAAAGGCATCCATGGTATGCACGAGAATGGCAGAGAATACAAATGCAGGCATCTCGAAAATCTTAGGGCAAGGTCTTGCCTGAAGTAATCCACTCTAACCGGTCATATTTATTCCTTGAGATCCGAAAGAATAAAAAAAATGATACATATTCCTTTGTTAGTTCATCAAGGACATCTCGTGGAGTATAGGAGCATCTCGCCACTGATTGGCCGACCACTCCCACGGTTGTGCTCGTGGTTTGTTCATTCAAATACCCACTGGCCCCTTAAACATTTTCGCGTAAATTAGCGCCCACAAGCAGATGCTTGTGACAACATCAAGCCAATAACCGCCCACCAAGAAGTCCTCCACAATGTACGAACGTGTGTTGCCCCATGACAATTGGGGCGGAATATATTCCACCCTCAGCACTCTTTCAATCATACCCGCTCACTAAGCAATTGCTCATTCTGTACCCTGTCGCAAATATCCCTTCCTCCCACATATGCTTTTAAATTTAGTCCTCCTCCCCCGTATTCCTCCTTTTCTTGCAAGAGAAGAATCCCCAGACAGCAAACAATGTTTTCGGCGTATGTAGGTGGAAAGGAAGGAGGTCTTCGGCTTCTATTTTGAAGCGCATCTTCTCCCGTTTCGAAAAGTGGAGTATCACTATGGATACAAACACTTGCGGCCGGTTCATCACGAAGCATAGAGGAGAGCCACCGGGCCGCCATAGCTACGGTATCGCCACAGGTAAGATGTTATTTCGTTTCTTATAAGAGACCCATAACATCTGCAAGGGGCAACGAATTATATGAGTCAGGGAATGGTGTTTTCCATTTGATTCTGTTTCCAACACCTCCTTTATTGGTAGCTCCAAGTTTCCGATTCCTGTAATCAACAGCATAGTTGCGATCAGTAGCATAATGTACTTCACATTCTGAGTGCCTTTACATAATTTATTTCTTATTCAAGAAACAGTTGACAGTTTAGCATGTTGTACGAGATGCCGTTTACCGATCTCATTTTACGTCCCATTTTCGTTCAACTACTCATATTTCCTCGTCTGGGTAAGTGAGGATTTTCGGCTGTTAAAATTTTTAAATGTATATTTTTTCATTGCCACGACATCTCTTTTATCTTTAGTGTGAAACAGATAAGCATCACTTGCATGCTCATACACGTATGGCTATGTTTGCTCACAGTCACTTAATACTTTGTGCATTAAACTTTCAATAGCGTGCACAGCTATGTATGTGTGACCGAAGAGTGTGCATAAGCTCACGAAAACCCAAACTACGTAGTCCCGATAGCAACAAAGAAATACGTTTTTCTCGCTCGTAGTCAATAACTGTTTTTGAACACGCAAGTGAACGTTTTTTCACTACGCACAACAATTTTGTATACCTGACTTATCGGAAAATTGAGTGAGTCTTATAAAATCGTAAGACAACAAGCACGTTTTCCTTAAAAACTTTGCGCATCTTTAGTGTCCAGCATCGCCTGCCCTCCAAACTACGTTAACGCGATTGGAAGTCGCTGTTTCATGGCATCAACAACAACGCTTGCTTTTTCCGATGCCAATAACGATTGCTCCCTTGTCGGCGCTCGATTGGCGTCACTTCACTCCACTGATGTATGCAGTTATCATACTCAAAATGACTTGGCTACAAAACATATACTGACAATTAGCCACAAAAGTTTGTATTGAGTTTTTGGGAGTTTTCGAGAGTTAGGCTAAGAAGTTGCTTACCAGGATTGTGAAGCTTGCCAAGGTTATTTGAGGTGGTATAACTGCAGTAATGTATACCAGCACGGACTTATGACATCTTGTATCTCGACAGACCCGTTCGACAATTACATAATGTCTCCCTCTTGAGCTGGTAGAGCAGTAGTGGATTGAATCATTTATTACGAGCGAAGGTGGTCTATGTATAGATAATATGTGCATATATACGACTGTCATTCCATACGTATTCTGCTTACTTCCAGAGTGGGCAAATTAATGAGCCTCTAGCAGCTACATATGAAAATATATTTACATAGGTTGTATTCTAGTACACCGTGTTAGTTGTTTACGACTATAACTGATTGTTACACCAATGTTTTTTTTCAGGAAATGGTTGCTGTGATGAGTCTTCTCTCCGGAACGAATATTTACTGGATTGGCCTGTCCTATTCCGCTACGGGGTGGAGCGACGGAACTCCTGTCGACCTTGACTTTCGAGGTGCGGCGCGCGGAAGCCGCTTGCGCCGCAAAATAAGACTAATACCGGCAACTCACAAAACGTGCTCGTTCTAGATCTGAACTTTGTCTCTACATAATCATCCTGTGTCTGTATGTGCGTAGATGCAAATGAAGCACTTTAAAGAAGGTGTAAACTCACTTTAAAGTACGATATCCCGGTTAACCTGAGCTTGCCCTGAATGTGGTCGACACTTCTGTAGCTTGTTTAGTGACATAAATGCCAATTGATTGTTTTGTGAGGCTTGGAAGACAGGAAATAATTAAAAAAAATAGCATGTCACTATGCCTTCTTTATTCATGTTTCACAGCAAACATGCGACTATTCGGACATACTGAAAAAGCACATTCACTTCTTCTTTAAATGATTAAGCCGATCACGATGGGCAATGTTTTTGATCATCTTGATCGGCATCATCGTCATCATCATAATCTTCATATTTATCTTACAGGAGCGTAAAGCACATAATATAATAACAGGTATAGAAGCGTAAGGCACATAATATAATAACAGGTATGTCAAGAATTCCATTCTTGATTACACAAAATTGCGTCGTCATTTCTATAATCCAATAACCATCTCACTTTTAACGT
>JACMIJ010000798.1:0-15526 GCA_014805365.1 Koerneria luziae
CAAGCATGATATGCCGAGCTTCATGCAAGGTGACTTGGGGCCGGCCTCTTCCCCCGATTTGAAGCCTTTGGATTTTTTCGGCTGGGGTACTTAGAGGAGAGGACCTGTGCTAAACTTCATGCAAATTTGGAGTCTTTGAAGCGATCCCTGAAGCAGGAATGGGAGAAGATCGACGTCAACTACCTGCGTGCATTGGCCGACTCGGACCCCGCTCGACTTCGAGAAGTTATCAAGAAGTAAGGAGGACGAATCGAAATTTAACTGTTGTTATCTTTTTATGAATGTTTGATGATTGCCTCATAAAAATTTCAATGCATTTCGACCACTTTCCAAAAAGTTATTCCGATTTTACAGTGTGCAATAATTATCGCCCACCCTGTAGTTAGAGCTACTCTAATAAAGCGGTTCTCGTATTAACCCATCCTATCCCATACTCCTCTAATCTCCAAATCCCCACCGATTCGCTTGGTGACGGGAACCACCGCACCAGGAATTCAAGATTTCCCACCAGAAATAGACAACAAAGAACACTCTACGGTGCACTGGATAAACTATTTCTATTATTATTATTATTATTATTATATACGATGCCTGGGGCACTTATCATATGAGGTTAACTCAATAACAAAGAGGGGATGAGATCTATAATAATTGTAAGATATCGTTGATATGACATGAACTCATTTTGCAGTGACTGCCAGCGTACAACCGAAAACGTGATTGCACTGAACGGTCTGGCGTGCAAGCAGTTGTACGACTACTCCCTGAAGACCGTTGCGGCCTAGTGACATCGTGAACAGACAGTTTCCGGTGCCAAATTTGTATAGACCTTTGATCTTTTCCGAAAAACTTGTATTCGTTAGCAAATGAGATACTGTAAAACGGCAGAAACAACAGGAGTTGTGAGATGGACAAAGATCAATTTACCTCTAATATGACGTGTTTCCTGAATGCGTTGTTCTTATTGTTAGGACGGTAATGTTTTGTGTGATCAAGATGAGGTTTGTTATATTTTTTGCTAGACTTTCAAACAAGATTTTGTCAACATTACTGCTGCCTACCGTAACACCGTTTTTGGTGCCCTTTCTGTTATTGGTGCTTCTTCTGTTGTATATTTACTGTTTTACATGTATGATAAAAAACTAAATATATTCCAAAATAGAATTTCTGCTACAACGAAAAGACGATTTCACAGCTCCTCCAATGAGGCAGTAACTATTCCATTAGTCAGTTTCTAATAGCGTTGCCGTTATAATGTTTATTTTATCACAAAATCATTTTATATACAGTTGGGCAATCAATGTCATGTCTGCCGCGTCATGCGACCGACATGGTGAAATGGAGCATCGGTCACGACAGTTTCTTCACCGACATACAAAAATACAAGTATTATACACAGCAAAATATAAGTATTATACATATATAATACATGTATACATAGCACATTATCATCAGTTCGTCCCAGCCTCTTCGGGACGCCCGCAGGCGCATATTATTGACTTATCCGACTCCGTTCTGTACAAATATCCGACTGTCGCTATGTATTTAAATTTAAAAGCGTATTCAAGTACAGCTCAGCGCATTTTACAAGCTTATGAAATGGCATAGATTTGCGAAGAGTTTGAATACTCTGGCGAATTTGGGTAATTGGAAAGAAACCTAACAATAAGATTTGATCATACAGTGATAGTCGGATATTTGTGCAAAAAAGGAGTCATGTAAGTCAATAATTGCCTTGATTCGGGTGAACTTTTTTGAAATCATGAGCTTGCTCGTTTCCTGAATACGTCGGAGGTGGCGTATCCTAACAATACGAAGCACTCGACGGCGAAGATCATCGAGATGCCCATCACGATTCCGGCCATTCCTCCCAGTTGAGAGAAGAAATCACTCATCTGCAAAAAAAAACATTCTTATTGTTAGTGCCTTACAGCGCATTTATATCTCTAGCATTCGCTTACGAGATACAGCAACTTTTTGCTTTTTTGGTATTTCAGTAGCGAAAACGCTTGGTTGATATTAGAAGACTGGGAGCAACCCCCCCCCTTTTGCTGTAGGAGCTTTTTTCTCATAGTCAAATTGAATTCCCACTCTTGTTATACATATTGACATATTTTTCGTTGTGTCACGAAAGTTCCACGTCTGATAGTTTGTCTCACATCCATGACGAGATGTTCCGACTGCACGGTTGTTGTCATCGTGGAGAAATACACGAGAACCTCTGTGGTGTTCGGCGACGCGGTTGCGTTGCGGTCGGTGACCTGAATTATTGGTATGCTGCACAAAAATGCCCGAGTGTCGTACCAATAAGACTTGGAAATATGTCTAAATCTTATTGTTATGCGTACATACGATTCTTGCCTATCACACAAATTTCCTTTTTTTGTAAACTTTTCACATCTTCTCCACAGGTTGCTATGAACTGCAAAAATTGGAATACGTTGAAAAATCTGTTTATTTAGTGACAGTCGGGTCTTTATACAAAACGGAGTCAGATACGTATTCCAATAGTACCACAGCGTTTCACGTCCGAGTTCTCATTGTAATTCTTCCTTGTATGTTTAGGCAAAGAGATTCAAAAAGACAACAGTGATATAAGTAATCCGGGGGGGGCGGCGCGGAATTGATATCACTGAAGTAAAACGAATTGTCTAGGGCGCGTAGCAATTGAGAGAGCGCGTCGTATTAAAGAAGGAGTGAACGCACTTTCTTCTTACTATGCCCGAGTCTTATGTTTGTTGTGAAACACGAATAAATAGGGCATAGTTACATGTTATTTTCTGTTGATTTTGCTCGTTTTTCGGTCTTTCAAACCTCATAAAACACTCAATTCGCATTTATATCACTAAAGAAGCTACAGAAGCTTTAGTCACACCCATAGCAAGCTATGGTTAACGGGGACATAGTACTTTAAAAAGTGAGTTTAGCCCTTCTTTAATAATGAATTCTAATATGCTTACAAGCGTTCTACAAACCCAACCAAGCAGTTCAATTTTTTACGCATCAAGCGGAACACAACAATACCAAAAACATATTTTTGACCCCCTAGAAAGGGTAGCACAGTTCGTCATTTGGTTAGACAACGGAAACACGTGACAATTCGTTTTGCAGCAGTAATATGTACATTCTAAAGGTCGCGCTTACATCCACTTTGTACGGCATGCGGGAGGCGACGTACGGGTAGTTCTCTTCTTCGCACGGTTGCGGACAATGACATTCCGGCCACAGCGACGGGTCGCCTTTCGTCGATGTCATGTTCTTCAAACACGTCGCTGGAACGTATTTGGCTCACGAAAATGCAAAATACATCGTTCCGAAAGCAACAAAGGAATACATGTTCTCGCTAATAGTCAACAACTGTTTTTGAATACGCAAATGAACGTTTCATTGCGAATAATTGACTAAGCACAGCAATTTTACATACCTGACGTATTGGAGAATTTCGTGAGTACTATAACAGCCATACTACGGAACCACAATGCACACAGAGATCCATCGACCAGAGAACGTACTATTGGAATATGTACCTCCGTTCTGTACAAGTATCCGACTGTTACTATTTTATCAAATCTTGAATGTGCATTCAAACTGTTCACTGTTTATACCAGATTCACAAGGTTGTAAAGCGTCATAGGGTTGCCAAAAATTTGAATCGTTTGGCAAATTTGTGTAGTTGGTAAGAAACATAAAAATAAGACCGCGTTATACAGTGACAGTCGGATGTTTGTACAGAACGGAGTTAGGTAAGCCAATAATATTGGATCTAATCCACCATACGTGTAATTGACCACGTATGGTGGATTAGAGCCAGTACGTTGGCGACTACATTGCTACACTATCTTTTAGTTATTATAAGTTAATAACATCGCCGGTATAAAATTCGCATATACCGTTGTTCGCTCGTCAAATTTCCTAGTATTTGTGTGCAAATGAAGCACATTTGACCGGCGGTCATGAAACGCTGCTCATTATGGGAACGTACGTACTCTGACAGCGTAAGCCATAGTACGGAACCACAAGGAAGTATTCTTTGTGTTCGGTATCTCTCTTAAACGAATTGAGCGTTTTAAACACTCAAGTGCTATCTCTCTTGGCAAGTTCACTGGGAGAACGTACTCTGACTGACGCTGCAGGCCGTGGTGTTGGGTGGCATCGGGTAGCTGGAATCGGAGCAATTGCACGTTCGCACCGCCATATCCTGGTAGCAGGATCGGTAGCAACCCGGAAAAGCAAATATTGTACTGGTGAAGAGCGTTTCAAAGAAACAGTTTTATCTCATTGTCACCTCACAGTTCGCTTCTGTTGGCCAACAGTAACTCCATGCGATTACAAAAACTTCTCTTACAACAAAAATGCATATGCATAAATTTGAAATCGGAAAAGGTTATACTGCCTGAGTACGATGTGAGCCCTTACGTATAACGTTCAATCAGAAAATGAAAATTTGCTGCAAGCTACCGTACTTTCTCACAAGTTACAGCGTCCGTCTGGACCCAAACTATGTTCAAACTTGGGTTTTTTAAGACGATTTTTGGGGTGCTTTAATCGTCTCCAACAAACTTACGTCGACAGCGTATAGACCCGAAAAGTAGTAAGATTGTGCGGCCGATTTGTCCTTTGCGCATCTTCCGTGCACTCCGCTCATCCTTGTCAGTGTCTCCTAGATGGTGGCTATCAGAACACTTGTTCGCCTATTCAAATGTCCTCATTGTCGATCACCTCAATCTATAATATCAGCTTTACTCGATGAGGTGATAAACAATGAGCATATAAATGTCAATTCATGGAGTATGTATAACACATATGGCTCAGGCAGTGGTTGGATTGCTGCCGTTTCAGATAAGTGAAGGACAGCAAGCACAAAACAATTACATTGTTCCGCAATTGGTCGCCTCTAACAATAAAGCTGTTAGATAATCACTTTATTGATCTATAAAACACTCCTTATGAACACAATTTTTTATGAATGAAATGACGGTTTCCGGCCTCCTTTAACTAATTAGGCTTATCATAGTGTTTGTTTGTTGGCTGTAGGACCAGCAGTATCGTACCTTGGTGATCTGTATTTCCTCGATCCATCCTGGCCTCGCCGCGTGACTCGGACTCTCGACGAAGATATCCGTGCCGATCTGATGCACGTACACGTTGATGCCGGACGTTTCGGTCCAAGGAAGATAGTCGGAGACGTTGATCGACAACGAAACGTATAGTGCTAAAGAACCTTGAAAAGAATAAAAAAGGATGGGACTATCCTCACAACAGGTTATGAGTTCATGATTCGGGAGAACCTTGATTTACTTTTATTACAGTAACAATAAGGTAGCATTGATGTTTTACATATTCCGATGATTGACTTTCACTTACAATTGAGGTCAAGTGGAATGTTCATGATAACCTTCATCATCAGCATATAAGAGGACTCTCATTGACCAGAGAGGACTGTCTGACCTGCGAGAGTGCAGGTAGAACCGAGAGAGCCCAGAACGTTTTAATTCCACCCCTCTTATACACATCTCATCAACATACTCACCTGCGGTCCTTCCCGTCGAGCGTGCCAAGTACATGTCACTGTTGTTGTAGTGATTGAATGTGAAGCAATTGCCGAGTGAGGGATCGGTGGTCATTACGAATTCGATCCTGAACAAGCAGTTTTGTATTTAGGTTGAAAAATTTTTTTTCAACTAATTGTAAGATCATTTTGTCCCAGCCCTGGTGACGACGTTTTGAAGCAATCGTCTATCTTTAAAGAAGGTGTAAACTCACTTTTTAAAGTACTATGTCCCCGTTAACCATAGATTTCCCTAGGTGTGGCCGACACTTCTGTAGCTTATTTAGTGTTGTAAATGCCATTTGCGTGTTTTATGGCGCTTGGAACACCGAAAAATGGGTAAAAATAACATGTAACTATGCCCTATTTATTCATTTTTCACAACAAACATAAGACTCGTACATAGTAAAAAAAAGTGCATTCACTCCTTCTTTAATTTGCATATATGTACTTCACTCTTCAGTCTTTCGTGTTCGTGTGCAAATGACGTGCTTATTACTTACAGTTAAATGGTAATCACCAAATTCTGCGTACTGTATGTTGCTTCCGGTCTACAGTACATCATTTGCATATGACGGCTACTTCTACAGGAGAAAGACAGGAGAGATATGTAAAAAAGTGATAAGTAAACGGGTGCAACATAAAGATAATTAAGACGTATATTAGTGCTACTTGTTGTTAGTACGTAGAGACAGCCGGTTTCGGTCTCTATACTCCGGTATTTCGGATGGGCCCATTCAGAAAATGGGCAAGTTTTTATATGCCACCATTAACTTGCCCATTTTCAGACCACTAATGGTTTTTAAAATGGGTCGTTCAGAATTCCGGAGTATGCACATTTTCTTCTTTTTTGTGTGAAGTTTCACTATTTCGACTTGCTGTGTCAAGTTCATGTTTTTTTCCGTAACGTTCTCGTACGTTGGCTCTAATTCCACGCCTTCATAGGTCCCCCAGTTGATCATCTCGTCCAACGAGTATCCCATCGTTACGCGCTCTTCCGACGTCATAGAAGAAGTGATTGGCGCAGTTGCCGTTACAATCGTCATAGGATTCGAGGCAGCTTGAGCAATCATCTGCAATTAGTAATGCTATCGATTGTGGGTGAAGGACATACGTTTTGTCCTAAACATAAGCATGAGGGGATAATTGTTGCTTATTGTTAGGATAAGACGTAAGAACGAGCAAGGCGTATACTACACTCCGTACGAAGTGTAGTATGTAAGGTGGAAGGTGGCGATATGACAATGTACCTTTCGCTGGTCTCAAATTTGCATATTTCTTGATCTCACGGTAAAAGACTTTGTTATCGCATGCAAATGAAATACGGTAGACCGGAGGAATCAACCTGCCGTGTACACACACATGCCTGGTACCGATTTCATGTGTTTTGTGAACAAATGTAGCGACTATACGAGACCAGCAAAAGTTGGCTTTGCCACTTTTTTAAAAACCTAACTAACAATAAGAATAATACATACGCTAATGACTTGCTCCTGCGACATTCCACTGCCGAACATGGAGCTGACGGCATCGACGGCTTGTTGTGCTGCAATTGAAGCCTCTATTCCACATGATGCTGAGGCTGGGAAATTTCCGCGGTCTCTAATTTGTGTGTCCCATTGTAATAACGAAGGACGACCACCACTACCACTACTAAGTAATGCATCAAAGTCCGCTTCAATGGTAAGCTATTAGGTTGGCGAGAAAGTTTTGCACTTTTTTACTTTTTCGTTTCTGCAGCTTTTCTTTGCAGCTTCCTATATTAAGTAAACATGAACTGTAACAGCACAAGCGATGCTTGCCCTGTACCCAACGTTTGGTTGTTCTTCCGCGGAAATAGGCTACAGGCTGCGTCGTGAAAGATGGTCAACTTTTTCAGGGTAGATCACTTATATTGGTCCAAAATAAAAACGACATGAGATTGGTTTGTAAAAGTGCCATGATCGGGTGGATTGTACAAAGGTCTACATACTGTTAGCTTATCTGACTCCGTTCTGTATAAATGACTCGACTGTCACTACATGTTCAATTTTCTTAACGTCTTCGAAACTTGCGTAACTCTGTGCTGTTTCCCACGCTTCTGAAGCTACTATGAGATGCGAAATGATTGGCTAAGGTAGGAAATTTGCATATACAGGCGAGATACTATACAATATAGTGACAGTCGGATATTTGTATGGAACGGAGTCAGATATTCCAATAGTACGGCCCCAGTCATAGCCCGAGTGAAAAGCAAGTTAGAACGGACGGCCTTCAAATATGCAAATGGTAACTTACTGATGCCGCAATACAGTCCGGAGTATCCACTCGTGCACGTGCACATCGGATCGTCGTTGCCCGGATTGCACGTGGCATTCACGTCCACCGCCACGCACTGATTCGCGTACTCGACACCCGTTTCCGTATCGTTCCATGGAATCGAACAACGATCGGGTGTGGAAGGAGCGTCTGCAAACACTGACTGTGAGCACAGTAACATAAATAAAGTTTTAAAAACTTTTAAAAATTACCCTCATAAAACTAGCAATAAGTTTATTGCTAGCACAACATAATATACACAGCATATTGCTTCCGCCGGTCTACAGTACCTCATTTGTATATGACAATAAAGACTTATTCTATTTCACAAGAACAAAAGGAATATGGAAATTTTAGACCGGTGGAAGTTGAGTATATATTTAGCATGATATGGTTATCGGCAGTACAAGTGTGTCGTACATCGTTTTGAATCTATTGTATTGCCTGTCTGTTTATATCACCATTGTTCTTTTGAATATCTCTTTATCTAGACATACTATTGAAATATCTGACTCCGTTCTGTACAAATATCCGATTGTCATTGTATATTTAATTTTGTGAGTGTATTCAAGTTTTTCACAATTCAGTACAGGTTCACAGGCTTGTGAAATGCCATAGGCTTGTGAAACCTTTGAATACTTTGGCAAATATGGGTAACTGGAAAGAAACGTAACAATAAGATACCATTATAAATCGACAGTCGGATATTTGTACAGAACGGAGTCAGGTAAGCCAATAGTATGTACGTACAAATGAGATAACTACACCGATGGTTGTGAAATGCAGCGACGTTTGCATACATTGTTTTTATAAGACATAATAGCTTATTGTAAGATTTAAATGAACTGTAAAGTCACAGAACTTCACAGCAGCCGATTTTGTGACTTCATTCCATACCCCGACAAACGCATTCAAAAGAACCAAGGCATTTCAGAATTGGCGCGAAAGCCAAAGATTTAAAGAAAGGTGGCATTAGTACCTGTTGCGCTCGGTGCTGTTAGTGTAGATGCCGTTGACGGTACTACTGTGGTAGTAGTGGTAAACGGTGTTGTTGTTACAGTCGACGTAGTCGTCTCTTCAGCGGTGGTAGAGGTGGCAATCGTGGTGGTGATGGCCGGTAAAATGGTTGAAGCTGAAGAGGTTGTCGCCAGTTCTGTTGTACTTGAGCTTGTAGGTTCCTCGGTGGTTGTGGCTAGTTCCGTAGTAGTAGGTGCCACCGTAGTGGTAGTTGTTGTGGTAGTTGGAATGACAGTGGTAGTTGTCGTCGTAGTTGAGGTGCTCGCGCTCGTGCTCGGTGTACTGGAAGATGTGGACGGTTCTTCCGTAGTCGTCGTGAGTTCTGATGTGGTGGGAGGTTCGGTAGTAGTGGTGGTAGTTGAGGCGGTGGTAGAAGTGGTAGTGGTGGTAGGTATAGTTGTGGTTGTACTCGTACTAGGCGTTGTTGTTTCCTCACAATCAGTAGTTGTTGTTGTTAGCTCGGTAGTAGTAGGTGGCTCCGTCGTAGTGGTAGTTGTCGGGGTTGTTGTTGTGGTGCTCGTACTGGTAGTAGTGGTTGTCGGTGTTGTGGTTGTTGTGGTAGTCGTTGGCGTTGTAGTTGTAGTGGTTGTTGGTGTGGTGGTAGTTGTGGTTGTTGGAGTAGTGGTGGTTGTGGTAGTTGGTGTTGTTGTGGTAGTGGTCGGTGTTGTGGTGGTAGTGGTAGTAGGAGTCGTTGTTGTGGTAGTTGGAGTGGTGGTTGTGGTCGTGGTAGGTGTCGTAGTGGTAGTCGTGGTGGTTGGAGTAGTCGTAGTTGTGGTAGTTGGTGTTGTGGTGGTAGTGGTAGTAGGAGTGGTGGTAGTGGTAGTGGTAGACGTTGTTGTTGTGGTAGTTGTTGTCGTAGCATCTGAATTCAGTTATGGGTGGTTTAAGAATTAATTTTTGAAAAACGTGCATTGTACCGTGTACATAGTGTTGTCAACACAGCCAAGTCCACGAGAATACAAGAGAAACTGTCGTTTATACATACATATTATATTTCTACCACCTTGTCTTTGCAAGCTACAGCCTACAAGTTGTAAGATGTAAAAAAAAATTTGACTTACAGCGAATTCCACAAAAAACGGCTAACCAAGACACCGAAGCGGTGCCTTGCCATAGTCCGGTATTCGCGTTTATCATGTAATACTGCATGGATGCATTGCACGTTTCATAGCCTGCAACACGATGGAACGTTGTTCGATACTAGTGTTGTAATTGTTACTATTGGAATATCTGACTCCGTTCTGTACAAATGTCCGACTGCCGATTTATAATGGTATCTTATTGTTAGGTTTCTTTCCAATTGCCCATATTTGCCAAGGTATTCAATTTTTCACAAACCTACATATGTCATTTCACAAGCTTGTGAACCTGTACTGAATTGTGAAAAACTTGAATACGCTTACAAAATGGAATATATTATGACAGTGGGATATTTGTACAGAACGGAGTCAGATATTCCAATAGTATCATGCTTCTTTGTTCGTAAATTAAATTTCCTTGTGTTTGAAGTAGCAATACAAATATGTACAAACCAGGCATATAATTTGTATAGTCTACCGGCGTTCCATCAATCCACTGCTGAACATTCGAGGAACAGTACAAACCAATCAAGACTTGAAACGTTGATGGTACACTGGCAGCGAGTGCAGCGTTCTCCTATAAAGTAAGTTCTCTCGAATCAAGGCTTATTCGCCTGCACGGGGGTCCCGAAGAGTCCGATGTAGTCTAGTGGTTATGATTTGCGTCTCTCTCTCCTATAATTACGACAAAATAAGTGATAATACATTGGTATAAGAGGAGTGTGAATATAACTTTTTTTAAATGGATTTGAAAACTTTGGTCATATCTTCTATACAATCTCTCATTGTTAGAGAAATTGCTCCGACCATGAGAAAGTGTGCAGAAGACATGAACAATATTTTCAAATACATTTTTTCCCGAACAGTTTAATCTCGCCCCTCTTATATTGCAACATTCTATCAAAACAATTTTAAATGCTAAAACGTTTCTTAAATAATACAACATTTACAAATAAACAAAAGATGCCAACACGAAAATGCAGCTGATGCATTTTCCCCGTCTTATTTTGTTCCAGCTGCACGATTTCGGCAAACATACGAAATCGTAACACTATAATATTATAAACAGTGTGAAACACGAACCAGTTGTTTTATAATACTATTGAAATAAGTGGCATTGCTATGATTGTGAGAAATATCCGAATGTCAGTATTTATGTTCAAATCTTATTGTTATGGTACACCATGCTGAAACAGTGGAACTTCCACCGTTATAGAATTGGAATATCTGACTCCGTTCTGTGCAAATATGTGAAAAAAATAGAATACTTTGGCAAATATGATTAATTTGAACGAAACCTACCAATAAGATGACATTATGAATCGGCAGTCCGATATTAGTACAGAACGGAGCCAGATAAACCAATAGTGCATAAAATTAGCTTATCCCTTTGTTATAGTCAATGAAGCTTTTATAATCGCAGGAAAATGAGATACTGTTAACGGGCTGAAGTAACATGCCAGCTGTTTAGAGCATAAATTAAGGTTCTCCCAAATCAAGTCCCCAGGATGTCGGGACACGTTTAGAGCATGCAGTGCTTGATTATATGCCCGTTTTCTGCTTTGGTGTATATATGTATGTTGCTTGCTTCTCAAGCCACAATTGTCGTCGGCAGTCAGAAGAGAGTGAAAACGGAGACGAGAATATGCAAACTGACGTAAATACGCAGCATGTTGCTTCCACCGGTCTCCAGTACTTGATTTTGATACCATTACAAAGGTTACTCTCACAAGGATAAAGTAATTTGCGTATTTGTGGCCGGAGGAAGTTTCGCTGCCTCAACATAACGTATGTAAATGCAGGTGAACCACATTTGAGCCATCTTGCATTTGCGCCATCCGCTCTAAAATCCATTTTGCTTTCAACAAATTCCTAAAATTCCTGGTGCATTCTGATGTCCATAACCTCTGGAAGGTACGAAACAAAATCAGAAAACACTTGCAACAGTTGGCGCGAATGTGGTGCACCCGAATGGCGCAAATGGGGTCCAGCCCGGAATTGCCCACCGCAGCCGAGTGAATGGAGACGAGGCTGGCGTTGCTGCTTTGGTAGCTTTGGCAATACGCTTGCAGCGAAGCGAAATCGTTCATCGCACAAGACAGCTCCACGGCGCATGCACCGTACACCGTTTCGTTGAAACCGCTCGGACATACTGTAAAAAGCGGACGATCATACACAGTGTAATAGAGAGCAAGCAGCTGAAAATTATGGTGTATCGAGTGCATTGTAGGCGAAATTTAGCGAGTTTTTACTTTACATGTATATTGTACGCCTTTAAGGTCGGTTTTAGCGTAAAAACAGACAAATACCACTGTTTTGCTTAGCCGAGTAAAGGCATTTTTTAAGGAAGGATTTTTTTGTAGTGCAACGCCTGTACCATTGCTGAATTCTGCTTCATTTACATACAACAGTCGCGGTAGTAAGCCCTCTGTTTCCAGTAAACTGTTATGTGACTTTTTGCACTGCATCAATGTAATGGTAACTGGAAAGCTGATTGGAAACAGAAAGTTCACAGCGGAGTGTTATCGGGCTCACCTGTGCTAGCAACGTGTGTTCTATGTAATAGCAGAATCAAAACGATGATCGCTCGCATATAGTGAAATTGTTCTGGAACATAGTTATGTACATGCACGAAAATCCAGAAAAAATAGAGTTATTCCGACAGCAACAAAATTCATACATGTTCACTGGGCTACTGCTTTCAATTTTTGATCCTTACACATGGCGCTGCCCAATATAAAAACCTCCTGGCTAAGAACCCTAGAACAAGGCTCGCTAATGTGATTATCCTTTGTCCGAGGGTTCTCATTCAGGCGGTTCTTATCTATTCTTGGCAGCGTCATACATATACATAGTACAGCGTTTTACTGCTGCCGATATATAATACATATGTATAATAGTTACTTTAAAGACAACAAGATATTCAAGAGAGCAAAGATGATGTAGGCATTCCGCGAAACAATCACTTCGAAACGCTGAGAGAGAAGGCGGATAGACCCTAAAGAACAGGCCGGCCAGAAAAGCCAGAGTGGAATGCAAAGAAAGGTGTCCTCGTGGACGGAAGTGGTGTAGTGGCAGAAGGCGCTCTACACTATACAGAAGACCCGGGTTTCGATTCTCGGCACGTCCCAACCCAACCAAGGTGTTATCCCTCCGGGGTCGTCAATTGGTAGTGATAGTATCACGAAGAGTAATCGGTCCGTGTGAATGACTGGGCACCTTAGGATTTAATAGCCCCACAACGTCCCGGCCTTCTCAGGACACACCGCAGGCGAAATGCCTTAAATACGGGAGACTTTGCCTTTGCCTCGTGGACGGAAGTGAAACATATTTTGTGCGTACTCCAGGCACCCATGATCAAAACGATGCCGACGGATAGCATAATGAGATCGATCTGATCTTTCCTTGTTAGGTTCACGGTTGCAGATGGCGCTGCCTGCACTCTAGTAGCTGGACTAGAGCGCTGCTCGACCAAAGCTTATGTGTGTAGTTTCGTCACGCTGTTCTCCACCCTCTGCTATCCACGGGTGGACCCCATTTGCGCCATTTTGCATTTGCGCCAACCGATCTATTAACTCCATTTTGGTGTCTACAAGGCCGAAATTCCTAGCGCACTCTGGTGACCATAGCCTTTGAAAGGTACGATACACAAATACCGATAAAACATGTTTTTAGAGGAGATAAGAACAGTTGGCGCAAATGGGCATGGCGCAAATGGGGTCCACCCGCTATCCACACAGACTCGATAACTAAGCTTGTCTGTTTCATGTAAATTACAATATTAAGTTTATTAGTATACGTGTGAAAGTAAGTAAAGATGTAAATAGTATGTTAGATAGTTTTAGCTACTTATTGTTAGTAAGTGAGATTAGTCGGTTTCGGGTTTTATGGAGACTCGCCTAATCGCAATTGACAGTATAACAGAATACGATAAGGCAATGGAAGCAACATGCAGTGGTGTAAAATCAGTGATATCGCAGAGTGGAGAAAGTACGAATAATGTGCTAACAACAAGAACAGAAAACACAGCTTCGGCCGATCTACAGTACCTAATTTGCATACGACAACAAAGGTTCTATGACAAAGGGATATGCAAATGTAAGGCCGGCGGAAGTTGCTATGACTCAGTACGCTGTGACAGCGTTTCAAAACTGCCGATATGGTGACTTCGTTTGCATATTCAGACTTCAACAGAACAAAGGTGCAATAGGCATTTAAAGGGGGCCGGAAACCGTGAATCCTCGGATCCAAAAACCACCATTTCCTTATATAGTTGCCCCCCTCACAGAAGTTGCGGGTCGCTTATACACGCAGTTCTGTTAACACAAAAGAACGGTTTCTGGCCTCCTTTAAGTACGAACCGACACGAAACCAGCCGATTCAAAACGCTGCGAGAAAAACGCTTCCAAAGCTAGACAATGTTGTCACAAATCACTTTTGACAATGCGATATCCACGGCCTCAAATCGGCGTATTATAAGAAAGTTATTGTTATTTAGAGTGAAGCGGCCTTTGTTATCATATACAAACTAGGTTCTACAGAAGCAACATATTCAACATATTCATATTCATTTATTGTTTCCAAGGTTGAAGCTGTCAAACATGATGTGATTTTCTTAGCAATAACGCTGTTCCGGTCACTCACTCCGTTTCTGATCTCTCATCCTGTCTGGTAGTCTCTCGAGCGAACAACAATGCACTGTTGGACACACATTTCGCACCCTACAACATATCGTTCAGGCGTGTGAGGCGTCTCGCATAGTCTGCCATAGCACACACGACTGCCAACATCACCACAAAAGCGCCAAGGTTCAACACTCTCTATTCCAGAGCAGGAAGCGACAACTTTCCCTCTTTTTTTTCTTATATCTACTTCAAAAACGCTCAAAACCATGCCTATGGCAAACATTATGCTCATGACGAGCTTAAAAGCGGGCCGGTTTCGGTCTCTACCGCCTGATATGTCTGTACAGCCGGTTGCTTCCGTATATGCACGGTATTTACCTCATTTGCATAAATTAATAAAGGCTTCTACCACCAGAATAGTTAATAGTTTATCGCAGTATCAACGTCTTCTTAAAAATGACGTGCTGCGGGCGAAGTGGAAGATCCGCGTGTGTCCTCGGTCTCCCTTGGTTGTACAGTGTCCTCTCGACCACTCGCTATTCGGTGTTATAAGATGGACCACCAGAATAAAGGGATATGCAAATGTCAGACCGGCGGAAGTTCATCATATGATCTGTTCTCCTTCATTCATCATCCACTCTCGTTAAATTGGTACTGTTATGGGTTATAGCCAAGACGTTGGCATTGCCAAAACCGAAAACCGTTTGAAGATATCTCATATGTATATGAACCAATTTATGGCCAAAAAAGTGGAACCATGTCGGTTTTTGGGCCTTTTTTCGACGATTTTTGAAAACGGCTGTAGCTTGGTTGGTTTTCATGCTATCCACAAACACTTTTTTATTCGAAATCAAAGATACTTCTTAGTACTCTACAGTAGGCTATCGTGTTGTAGCTTTAGCGGTAATAGCATGAGTCATCATCAACCATGACATGGGCGTGGCGTGACGGTCCCGCCC